>JAVIWB010005484.1:0-73917 GCA_031893035.1 Dermolepida albohirtum | reverse complement strand
GCGTCGTTATCTGGCCAGCAACAAACACTTTGCAAAAGAACTTTCGCAGGTAGCAAACATATTTTAATACCGTCTCGATAGATGTCTTTCATAAACTCTAAAATTAGTTCCTTTTTATGTTGAAAGACAGACTTGTTCTACCTACCTAAAGACAATTTTTGTAAGACTTGTCTTTTAGTGGACATATCTAAAGAAAATTCAGTTAATTAACTGTATTAGATTTCGTAAAACAATGTTTATGTAAGAGCATTTAAATTTCTTTCCTTAGTAGAATGCACTTCCTTTAGTTAACACTACTTGTGTATAAATCAAATGAAACATTTACGAAAAACCATTTCCTTAACATACTTCCACTTATTACTATTATTGTATACAATGAAAGTAATATTTTTTCGAAAAGGAACTAATTTGGGGTTACATTAACTTGACGAAAAAAACAAAGCAAAAGTGATTACGTGTCCTTCAAGCTAATTATCTTCAGATTTGGTTTCCAACTAATGAATATATTTTCTTAAAACAAGTATAGCGTATCGTCCTAAATTACTTGGTACTAAGAGATTTTCACGTATGTATGCCTTACTAATAAAACATTACCCAATATTTAATTTACTAGAAATAGTTATGGAGGTGTGTATATTTAAGTTTTCTCTATAAATTATATCAGACAGTTTTGTCAAACCAATTGAAATATTTATTTCAATTCCATAAAGCTTATTTCCGTCCAATCAGATTTCAGATCTCCACCTGAACTTTTCTTTTTCTGACCAATTGCAAGTATTGACCATTCATGCATTGCATGGCCTCCATTCTTTGATAAGATCTTGTGATGCGCGGGTATTTTGTGCATCGTCTGTATGGATTTCAAGGAAGTTTGACTGAGGATGTATTTGGCAATTAATATACATTTCTTAAGTAAGGTAATGTAGTTTATATGTTCAATATACTTGAATATTTATTTATCTTATATAAAATGCTGTGTTTCGTCTTAAACCTTGAGTTTAACTTTTAATGTTTTGTTATAGTATAGATATAGTATGGGTTTTAGTAAGAAAATAATCATTCGTGTTATTAAAATAAAATATTTCTAGAAAGTTATCCTAAGTAAACGTCATTTTCATATTTAAATTTCTAATTTTATTACAATTTACCTATATTCAAGTCTTGTGGTAATTTACATTCTAATTTTGTAATTTCCATTTATTTCCAATATATTGTATTATTGTTATTGTATTCACTGTACTGGATTCATTATATTGTGTAATTGCAATTCAATTTACATTTCTCCTTCCATTTAGTACTTACACGTATTAGAATAATTATTATATATTTTGTAAGTATTGGAGATTTATTTACTTAGTAAATCTTTCAATGGCATAATGTTATCATCACAACTTTTTTTTCCAAAGCTTTTAGTTAGTCGAATTTTGTAATGGTACAGATAAATCCACCCTCTTATTATGTTCATACAATAATTGCAACCATTCCACCCCATTATTGCTATAGTGGTGGAAAATTTCTTTACTGTTGTAACAAATTCTCGTTTTTCATAAATTATGGAAAGGTTTTTATCAAAGGAAAGTTCTAAATTTCTTTTATTTTTGTGTGTTTTAGTGTAAGTATTATTATAACGTACTTAGTGATAGGAAATTAAAGTTAATTATTTAGGAGTACTCCATTTTGATAAATAACTATCACCAAATATTGTGTATACAACCTTAGGTATTAGAATACATTTTAAATTATGTAAAACAAATTCACAGTGTGTGTTTGGCTTTTGACGGTGAATATCTGGAATGGATTTGTTTCTGTGCGAGTTTTACCGTGGATTCAGGTGCGACAATTGAGGCATTAGACACTTGACGCATTTGACACTGTCGAAATGCCTATATTGGATACGAATATTACTGTGAAAAGGGGTTTTATTTATATTTTTTGATTAATTGTAATCATCCTTTGTCAACTAGACTTTTTAAATTCTCTTGAAATTGATATTCCTGTCGCTTTAGAAATTTCCCCATATTTAGTACGACGATAGTTTTCAAGGAAATCTCACAAATTTCGTACTTCGTTAATCTGTTGGTGTTTTCGAGCGTCCTGATTTTGAGTCATAGTTTATGCACACACGACCTTCGCAAAAGAGAAACTGTCCTGCAGTCCATTATTAACTCGCCACATACTTTACGCAAAGTATTGTGGATTTCGGTCAAATTTTTGCCACATAAAGCTTCAATCTTAATGTAAGATATTTGACCTTCAACACTGACAGTACCCGTAAAAATCTCAACAAGCTATCGCTGAAGAAAGGGCAGTTGCTGCTTCTATTCGAATTATAATTGACATATCTTTCTCCCTGCCGCCACCTTGTACATTAATTTTGAAATAACCCCCGCAATTACCTTTAGTTTTAACTAAAAATCAAAAATTCTTAAAAAAATTTTTGATTAAATGCAATTTTAAATAATAATAAATTAAAAATTATAACACAACGTTAATTCAATAACACACCAAGCAAAGCCAGACTACCTGACGAGCTCTGAATTAAACGAAACGACGGCCAAAGTCATTTCGTTGCTTGACTATAGTTATTTTCACTGATTCGAATGTATGGGAAGATTTTTACACAATTATAGTTGTAACTAAAAGTAGTAATTATTATTTAAATATGTATGTATGTCCTCAATAGATAGTTAATGGTGAAATTACAATCATAGAGTTTAGAAAGCAGTAAAATATACATTAGAATTCCGTAGTGTTTTATTTTCAAATGTCTAAGCATATTTCTCTATTATTATAAATTCAGATATAGGCTCATAATAGTAACTGCAAAATGAATTAGATTGCACTTTAAATATCACCCAACTACAAACAGAAATCACTGTCCCCCATTCTTCATTAATAAATTGTTTAAAAGCGTGTAAAATGAAAAGGACAATCTCATAATCTGAAACAAAAATAGTTTTACAATTATTAAATGCCAGATCTTTCAATGTAACGCTTTTACCGCTGTAAAACTTGCGAAACCCAATTCAGTTATTCCGGCCCCAGTCAAACATTGCACTTTTTGACTTCTTTGTATCATCATAATTAGGGCTTTACGGAAACTCCGATCATAATACAGGTGCCAATCGCAGTTATAAATGGCCTGTGATAGGTGAGCGCTCTAAAAAGATTTTGAATACAAAGCTGAATCAATTAAGGAAAGTCAGAAAAGATTTGAAAATACTTTAGTTGAAACCAATTTAAAACAAATTTACGATAAATATAAAGGTTTATTTGACTCAATAGAAAAACTTCAACGCACTGGGTTGTCGTTAGTGGGGTTAATGTAAATTATGGACGATGTACACTCACTGCTATGTAGTAATAGGTATTTTTTAAGCTGCATGAGAACTATCGATATCGATAACTATGATTCGACAGCTAATAATGTCACACTATGTTGACATTTCTGTTCAGTAAGGTTTGGCAAGTCATCATGAACCGTTTAAGGCCAGAACAACGCTTTCAAATTGTGGAAATTTACTTTGAAAAAGAAAATCTGTTCGCGAAGTTCATAGAGCAGAGCACTTCGCCCATTTTACGGTCGACATAATCGGCCTAGTGAGCAAGCAATTCGTGCAGTTATTGATCGTTTTCGGACTAATTTTACTCTTCTCGATTCAAAACCATCAACCAGACAAGGAAATGTGCGTACCGAAGAGAATGTTGCTGCTGTAGCGCGAAGTACTGAAGAAGAAGCCGAAATGTAGATTTGTCGATCTTGGCTTACGTGCCTATAAATTACAGCTCGTGCAAGAATTGATGACAAACGACCATCGTTTGCGTCGCATTTTTGCTTATTAGGCTTGTTTGAAACTTACCGAAGATGAGCATTTTTATCAAAGAATTGTGTTTAGTGATGAAGCTCATTTCTGGTTAAATGGCTACGTCAATAAGCAAAATCGCTGAGCTCAAGCCGTCAACGAATCACCATAACATCCATTAAAATTGACTGTTTGGTGCAGTTTACACACTGGCGGCATCATCGGTCCTTATTTCTTTCGAAATGAGGAAGGAGCTGCCGTTACGGTGAATGGCGAGCGCTGTTGAGCCATGCTGACTGAATTTTTTTTTTCAAAAATTAATCAGCTAAACGTCGACGACATTTGGCTCCAACAAGACAAAATCAATTTGGCGACAACTCTATTCTTTCGCCCCGTTCGTGCGATTTAACACTGCCAACAAACCAGCAACTCTGGAAGCATTAAAGCCAATATTGAAGCCACCATTGACGCCATACGGCCAGATTTATTGGAAAAAGTAGTCAAAAATTGGACTGCTCGAATGAACCATGTAACTTGTAACCGCGGCGGACATATAAACGAAAATCATATTTAAAAAATAAATGCCATGAAGTTATCTACCAGATTATAATAAAAAAAATTTCATTCAAACAATATTTCTGTCTTGTATTGTCATTTAAAGTTCTCAGGCTCTTCAAAAAAAACACCCGTTACAAGTGACATAAAAAATGTGTGTTGTTGAAACGTTAAAGAGCGTTAAAAACAAAAATTTCGATTTTACCAGATTAAAACGAAATGGTGATGGTGTGTATATAGATCCGTTATTTATTTCGAAAGATTTTTTTAATTATGCGTGTATTACATCCGTAACTGCCGAGCGGTCATTTCCTAAATAATATATATTTTGGGTAATTAACTTATGTGGCCCTTACTTGATGAAAATATAAAACAAAATTAAACACAAAACGCAGTTGTGTAATTTTCACAAAATATCTTTACCGAAAACGTGTAACAATTGTTTCGCCAACACGTTTCAATTTGAAGAAGCCACAACATTGGCTAGATAGGTGTTATACTTTTCCAATAGAGATATTTTGTAAATATTTACACAACTGTATTTTTGTGTTTAATGCATATTTAGGCACGGCGTACCCTGCTCTCCGAAACAAATGTGGAAACTTACGTCACGCTGCAGATATTTTGCCAGCCTTATCTATTTTGTGCTACGCAAAAACACCTGTGAGTAATTAAGCGTGTTATTTACAAAACAAAACATAAGTGATATACATAAATAACGCATGCACTGCTAGGCCGCCCATTTATTACTACAGTCGCCTTGTTAGGATGCTGGTCCGCGGGAAACAAATCTCAACTCTATTTTTAAATCAAACACGTAATAGATAACAAATTTATTATGCCAATCACTACATTATTAACTTCTAATAGTCCCAGAAGCTTATTGAATTCATTGCATTTTGCCATCACGTTTTATACAGGATAATAACATAGCATTCAAGTAGGAATTTTATCTCTACAACTATCGTGCTGGTTATGCTTGATACATGGAAACTAACACTACTTACTTCATACGATAGCTGTTGGCCTACATAACAATAATAGAATAACTGTGCTGTATTACCAACTGCGAAGGCAAACATTTTCAAAAATTGGCTAGAATCGACTTTCTAAAATTTTCGCATTAAAGAATTTTGTTTAATCTAATATTTCATCTAACTTACCAATATCAAAGCTGCAGCACATATACCACTCGTGCTTGAAAAAAATTGTAAAAGAATTGCCATGTTGAAGGATTCTTCCAACTCATTACACATCCTAAAAATACGCTTCAAGCAAAACTATATATTTTATCAACAATAAAATGGTTACCCAATAATTAATTTGTGTTGATTTAAACACGCAGCTAACATTTCTCTGTCGGACATTTTTACGCCGTTTCCACCGAAGATAATTTTCCTATGCTTTCTTGATTCTTTGGTTAATATAGATTTTATCACCTCTTGCATTATTACGAATTGCAGGAAGCAAACGGTCATTAACGATACAAAAAAGAAGTCGAACGCGTTAACCATAAAAAGCACAAACCAATCAGAAAAGTATTGCCAAACGTATACAATTTCATAGATGTACAATCGATTCCATTCGAACGGAAAAACAGATTTCAAAAGCATGTCATGGTATCTAACATATGGACTACCCGTTATTTGAGAATTACTAATGATCGAACAAAGGAAAAAGAAAGACGTCAATAAAACCGATATTTGTGCTCTTCTTCGTATTTGTTTACGTCGTGTTGGTTCTATGGAATCTAGTGGCCAAAATTGTTTCCATACGTCCACCAAAACCTTGTTGATGACATGTTTTTTCGTCATCATAATGTATAATCTTATGAGGCCCTTAAACAAGTTTGAAAAATTAAAAGCCATCAAACTATATAAAGATAAATTATTCTAGAGTCAACGTTAAAATAATCGTTTAAATGTCAATAACACTCTGTTGACTACGCGTTTCAAGAAATGTATCTCTCTTCAGGTAAATTTGTGTTATTGACGAACGATTCTCTGTGGGGTTTTCGTACATTTTCAATACTGAAAAATAATGAAAAAGCACAACTGGTACGAACGTTTGCACATTCGTATGTCTGAACTAAAGAGGGAGGTGTTGCTTTTTCATTATTCTAGAGTTATTAATTCAGAATTAGTAGCAGTAACTTTAACTTTAATAATAATAATAATTATAAAAGTTCGTTTCATATAATTCCATTGAATACAAGAAAAGTCAACAGAAATAATGTAACATGAATTAAATTAAACAAAATTCCGTGTTTGTGTATTTCAACATATTGGGTCTGGGAAAAAGTTCGTGGCGTTTTTTCAGTAAAATTCAACTGGTCCCCGCATGGCGCGTGGACGAATTCATTTAAACCGAATATGCTCCATTATTATCGACAATGTTTCGCCATTTTTTTGGTAGATCCATGATCCCATCGGTGAAAAACTTCTGTGGTTTCTGGTCGAAAAACTGAATCAAGTAGTTTTCACAGGCTTCTTTTGAAACCAACTTAATTCCATTGAGAGAGTTCTGCAGAGATCGAAACAGATGATAGTCAGAGGGTGCTATATCCGGACTGTAAGGTGGGTGCATCAAAACTTCCCAACCAAACTCTCTCAATTTTTGACGGGTCATCAAAGAAGTGTGTGGTCGGGCGTTGTCATGATGGAAGACAACACCTTTCCTATTAATCAATTCGGGCCGTTTTCTTTCAATCGCCTGGCGTAATCTCTCTAGTTGTGCACAGTAGAGTTGAGAATCAATCGTCTGACCAGTTGGAAGTAGCTCGTAGTGGACGATTCCCCTCCAGTCCCACCATACACACAGCATCACTTTTTTTGGCGTCAATGTTGGCTTAGCGAACGCTTGTGACGGCTCACCATCCTTTATCCACGATCTTTTACGCTTCCGATTATCGTACGTAATCCATTTTTCATCTCCGGTTATTAAACGTTTCAGAAACGGCTCGATTTCATTCCGTTTCAGCAGCGCATCGCAGATGTTAATTCGGTCCATCATGTTTTTCACGCTCAACTCATGAGGAACCCATACGTCAAGCTTTTTTTTGTAACCAGCTTTGTGTAAATGGTTCAAAACAGTTTTGTGGTCAATGCCTAGCTCCATGCCAATATCGACACTGCTGATATGCTTATCTTGTTGGACTTTTTCAAGAATTTCATCAGATTTTTCAGTGATTGGACGACCGGAGCGTGACTCATCTTTCACATTGAAATTTCCAGAACGAAAGCGAGCGAACCATTTCCGCGCAACAGATTTCGATAAAGTACCTTCACCGTACACAGCACAAATTTTATCACAAGCCTGCGCAGCGTTCTTCCCCTTATCATAATAATATTGCAGAATATAGCGAAATTTCTCATTATTCTTCTCCATTTTCAAGTGCGAATAACTTTCCAACCACTGCACCGATTACAATGTTTCTACGCTCAAACTAACGTTCGGAAGGTCATCTAAAAAACGAGCCGTCGGTGGTGTCGCTGTGACTTGTTGTTCTTTAGTTATCGGCAACCAATGCCATCTATCGGGAAAAACGCCACGAACTTTTTCCCAGACCTAATATAAGAACTCATATAAATTTGTGTTTAATTGATGCACACACACAAATATATACATATAATAATAATAATCATAATAACAATATTTATCGTACTTGTAAATTTTTACAAAAACAAAAGTCGAAACATTAATAATGAAACATGGTAAATTAATTTATACCGGGTTTCGAAAGATCGTTTAGTTTGTCCGCTGTATTGTTTACTGCAATCTAAACATTCAATTCGGTAGATTCCCGACTTTTTATTTTCTTCGATTTTGTCTTTTGCATTTCCTAAAAGGGTTTTAATTGAATTACTGGAGCGAAAACAAACTTGAAAACCGCGCTCTTTAAAAATACTATTTAAATTTTTTGTCATACGATGATAAGGTAAACAAACAAACTGCTTTTCCCGATTGCTCTGTTGCGATAGACATGTAGTATCGCGGATTGTTTTTCTTATGTTAACCCTTCTAATTAATCCATTGATTATTTCCGAATCAAAACCATTGTATCTCGCGATATTCTTAATGAGGTTCAATTCTCTTTCGTATCTTACATTTGTTAGTAGAAAATTAATCAAACGATTAATAAGAAAGTTGAATGAAGCCATCTTTTGTTGCATGCTATGGTTTGAGTCCGCCGTGATAAATCTATTGACATTGGTTTCTTTTCGGAAAATATCAATTTCTATTTTGAGATTATTCCTAATAATTAAGGTATCCAAAAAAGGGCAACTTGTCATTGTTTTCTTTTTCAACTGTAAATTTAATTGTCGGAAATTTTGAATTTAACTGTTTGACAAAATCATCCAAGTTGCATTTATGTGTATTGGACTTCAAAACATTAATAATGAAACAAAGTAAATTAAAAGAAAAATAAAACGAACATATTACTAATAATAACGAACGAATTATTTATACAAAATTTTACAAGTTTAAATAGTCATTTAAAGAATATGGTTCAAGATTAACTAGGAAATAATGTAATCTATACTTCAGCAAATTAATAGGCTGTGTGGATTTAATAAACATTGGAAGTTCATTGTATACTTGCAATCTAAAGTAATGCAGGCCCTTTTCTGTGAGAGTAAGTCTGTGGATGGGATACGAATAATTTATATTGCTTGAACGCGTATTATACAGATGTGCAATCTCGGAATTTTGAAAATATTGTTTGTTTTTTATGAGAAACATTACACATTCATAGATATAAGCACCATGCACAGTCAGGATATTATTTTTCCTAAATATAGTTCGACAACTTTGATTAAAATTAAGACCAAGAATCAATCTAATCATTCGTTTATGTGCTATAAATATCCTATTTATGTTACTGCTACGGCCCCATAGCACGATGCCATACTTCAATCTGGCATAAAAAAGGGCACAATAAATGCTCATTAGAGTGGCGGAATCTAGAACAGGTATTAAGTTCCTAATGCCATAACAAAAAGTATTTAGTTGTTTAGCCAAAGATTCAATGTGACTGAGCCAGGTTAATATATGTATATATACATACATATGTATATAAAAATGATTCCGCAAATATTATAAAATTCACCCCTGTCTATCTACGGCTCAGAGTACCTGAACCTGATTTACATTGTCGCACTTTTACACCAAAGGATGCTATAAAACGACACACTTTAAATTAAATCAGAACCCAACTATAATTTATTGTAAACATGAACACTAGAATAATGCAGATTCTTCTCTGTAAGCACAATTCTGTAAAAATTGTACAGAATTTAAGATTAGATAGTACAGCAAAGGAATCATATGTGTATTAGATTAGCAGATAAATAAAATATTAAAACTTAAATAACCAATTTTACTATTTAACACAGCAAGCATTTGTAAGCATTCATTCCCTTAAAAGAAGAATACAGTTACTGTATTTACAATTTTTGAAAATCTAGCACTAACTTACTGTTCCTAGAATAAAAAATTAATCTTACCTCCATGGTTGTAGTAACAGTTGCGCCCGTACTTACGGAATCGCCGATGTTATTAAAATTTTTAAAAACATATCCGGCATGAAAAACCTCAGTTACTACCAAATTCCAAAACAGAAACCAACCTATAACATTTGCATGGAATGCGTCGCTATCTGGCCAGCAACAAACACTTTGCAAAAGAATTTTTGCAGGTAACAAACAGATTTTAATACCGTCTCGATATATGTCTTTCGTAAACTCTAAAATTAGTTTATTTTTATGTTGAAAGACACAGACTTGTTCTACCCACCTACAGACAATTTTTGTAAGGCTTGTCTTTTAGTGGACATCTTTAAAGGAAATTCTGTAAATTAACTGTATTAGATTTCGTAAAATAATATTTATGTAATAACATTTAAATTTCTTTTCTTAGTAGAATGCCCTTCTCTTAGTTAACTCTACTTGTATATGAATCAAATGAAACATTTACGAAAAACCATGTCCTTAACATTCTTCCACTTATTACTATTATTGTATATAATGAAACTGATATTTTTTCGAAGAGGAACTCATTTGGAATTACATTGACTTGACGAAAAAAACAAAGCAATAATGATTACGTGTCCTTCAAGCTAATTATCTTCAGACTTGGTTTCCAACTAATGAATATATTTTCTTAAAACAAATATAGCGTATTGTACTAAATTACTTGGTACTAAGAGATTTTCACATATGTATGCCTTACTAATAAAACATTACCCAATATTTAATTTACTAGAAGTAGTTATGGAGGTGTGTATATTTAAGTTTTCTCTATAAATTATATCAGACAGTTTTGTCAAACCAATTGAAATATTTATTTCAATTCCATAAAGCTTATTTCCGTCCAATCAGATTTCAGATCTCCACCTGAAGTTTTCTTTTTCTGACCAATTGCAAGTATTGACCATTCATGCATTGCATGGCCTCCATTCTTTGATAAGATCTTGTGATGCGCGGGTATTTTGTGCATCGTCTGTATGGATTTCAAGGAAGTTTGACTGAGGATGTATTTGGCAATTAATATACATTTCTTAAGTAAGGTAATGTAGTTTATATGTTCAATATACTTGAATATTTATTTATCTTATATAAAATGTTGTGTTTCGTCTTAAACCTTGAGTTTAACTTTTAATGTTTTGTTATAGTATAGATATAGTATAGGTTTTAGTAAGAAAATAATCATTCGTGTTATTAAAATTAAACTATTTCTGGAAAGTTATTCTAAGTAAATTTTATTCTCATGTTTACAAGTCTTTAGAAATAATTTAATTGCAATTTACCTGGATTCAAGTCTTTAGTTACCATAACAGTTTAATCTGTAATCCTAATCCTGTAATTTCCATTAATTTCCAATATATTATTGTTGTTGTATTCGCTATACTGGATTCATTATATTCTGTAAACTGCAATTCAATTTACATTTCTCCTGCCATTTAATACTTATACGGATTACAGTAATCCATATATGTTTTACAGGACTGGAAATTTACCATGCCATATTACATCTCTCATTAGCAGAATATTGTCATCATAATTTTCTTTTCCAAAGCTTTAAATTAGTTTAACTTTATAGGAGTGCAAGTAATTACATCCTATTATTATGTTCATACCATAATTACAACCATTCCATCCCATTATCGTTATAGTTGTGGAAAATGTGTTTACTATTGTAAAATGTTAATATAGAAAACAGTTCATTCTCAGCATCAAAACCAACAAATTGCCTTAGTAAAGTTCTCAACTCTTTCGATTTTCTAAGTGTTTAAGTGTAGGTATTATTATAATGTAATTAGCGATAGTAAATAAAAGTTAATTATTTCGGAGTACTTCATTTTCATTAATAATCGTCACGGAACATTGTGTAGACAACTTTACGATATCATCAATTAACAAATGTCCGTGCCAACAGCACATATTCAATATAGATTAAGAAATAATTAGTTGTAGCTTGTCAAAATAATTGGAAAAGAAATTCGTAGTAGTTGAAATACATTTCTGAAAATAGTTTTATTTGTATTGAACTCAATAATTGTGTGAATTGTAATTCGATTTACATTTTTCCTTCCATTAAGTACTTATACGGTTTAGAGTAATCCATATATGTTTTGTAGGAGTTGGAAATTTACCATATTAAATCTCTCATTAGCATGATGTTATCATCATAATTTTCTTTTCGGAAGTTTTAAATTAGTTTAACTTTATAGGAGTGCAAATAATTACATCCTATTACTATGTTCATATCATAATTGCAGCCATTTCACCCCATTACTGCTTTAGTTGTGGAAGATCTGTTTGCTGTTGCAAAACGTTCATTTAGAAAACAGTTCTTCCTCGGCATCGAAATCAACAAGTTCCCTTTCTACATAAATTATGATAGAAAGGTTTCTATTCAAGGAAAGATCTTCATTTTTCGATTTTCCAAGTGTTTAACTGTAAGTATTGTTATAATGTAGTTAGTGATAGGAAATAAAAGTTAATTATTTCGGAGTACTTCATTTTCATTAATAGCCATCACCGAACAAATTATGTAAAACAAATTTACAGTGTGTGTTTGACTTTTGACGGTGAATATCTGGTATGGATTTGTTTCTGTGCGAGTTTTACCTCGGATTCAGGTGCGATGATTTGACACTGTCGAAATGCGTATATAGGATACGAATATTATTGTGGAAATGGGTTTTATTTATATTTGTTGATTAATTATAATCGTCCTTTGTCAATTAGACTTCTTGAAATTGTCTCCAAATTGGATTTTAATTATAACATACTTAGTCAAATTTGAACACATCGCGTGCATCACTTGCTTCTCACTGTTTTGAAAATCTGAGTTATGCTACTCCTTTAGCACATATTCCAGTACTAACTGAAATGAACATTTAATATCTACCAATATCCCAAAGATAATATGTATGTATATATATATATATATATATATATATATATATGTGTGTGTGTGTGTGTGTGTGTTATATTGCAAGTAAAACCCTTGTATACAAAGATCTTCCTTATGTGGTTATGACGTCGTAAATTGCAAGAAGTGTATTATATAGTTTGCTCTTTAATATTATAGTCATCGATCTATTAAAGTCAGATCAAGAAGGTTTAAAAAAACTGAATTATGCTACTCCTCCACATATGCTAATGCTAATTGAAATGAAAATTTAGTATCAATCAGTATCCTAAAAATAATATGCGAGGAAAGTTTGACAAGTAGTGTGAATGACACATAAGTGGCACTCTAATTGGTAAAACAAATGCACTGTAATTTAGGTTGCCTATTTATATGTTTACATTCCAATATTTAGATAAATCGGTTGATTAGTTTTTTTTGACATCTGATTGAAGAAGAAGCAACACGTCGTTTTGTTAAAATGGAAAAAGCAGAGTATCTTGCGGTGATTAAATACTTCATAATTAAGGGTATGAAACCTACCAACATAAAATATTAGTTACGGGAAACATTAGGTGAATCTGTTCCATCATCTGCCACAATAAGTAGATGGGTAAATGAATTTAAACGTGGCAGAACAAGCTGTGTTGAAAAAGCGCGCTCTGGAGCACCCAAAATCGTGACTTCTAAGGAAATAATTATAAAAATCCATAATATTACTACGCAAGATCGACGACTCAAAGTGAGAGAGATAACAGACATTGTAAACATTTCAACAGAACGCGTACACCACATTTTAAAGAAAGAGTTGGACCTTTCCAAGCTTTCGGCCAGATGAGTGCCGCGATTGCTTACGACTGATCAAAAGTTCACTCGTTTGCGCACTTCCAATGAGTATTTGGACCTTTATAAGCGGAATCCGGTTAATTTTTGTAGACGATTTGTTACTTGCGATGAAACTTTGATACACTCCAGCACATCCGAAACTAAACAACAGTCGAAACAATAGTTAGAACGTGGTTCTGTACCTCTAAACCACTTTATCAGCAAGGTGATGGCATCAATTTTTTGGGATTCAAAGGGCATTTTGCTCATTGATTACCTTCAGAAAGGTGCCACAATAAACGGACAATATTATGCAGAACTTCTACAAAAATTAAATGTTGAGATTCATACTAATCGGCCAGGGATGGCAAAGAAAAAGGTTCTGTTTCACCAAGACAACGCTCCCTCGTATACCAGCACAGTTGCGATGTCCAAAATCCACGAGTTGCGTTTCCAATTAGTACCGCATGCGCCTTATTCGCTGGATCTAGCCCCTTCCGACTTCCACCTTTTTCCAAAATTGAAAACGGCACTAGGTGGAAACAAATTTTCGTCTAACGACGAGCTTATCATCTTCGTTAATGTGTATTTTGCAAGCCTACCGGAATCGCATTTTAGAAATGGCATAAGGGCATTGGAGCGCCTTTGGAATAAATGTATTGCTCTTTTAGGAGAATATATTGAAAAATAAAACTTATTTTGTATTTAAAAAATTCGTTTTTCTTTTCCATTCTCACTACTTGTGAAACTACCCTCGTATATGTATATATATATATACAATATATATATATATATATATATATATATATATATATCATATTGTAAGTAAAAACCCTCGTATGCGAAGATCTTCTTAATCTTTTATGGTTATGATGTCGTCAATTGTAAGAGACATATTATTTAGTCTGCTGTTCGTAATGTAATATTGTAATAATTTAGGTTTCAATAAAACTTCGTTAACTAAAATTGTTACTGGGTTTTATTTCCTACTTAAATTGTAATTACAAATATACAGTAAGATTCTTAATTATTATTATCACATTAGAAATTTTGGTAAATCGATTAACATAGCATGTAATTGCTGAAAAAGTATACTTATATAAGTATGTAAACCTGCTCCAAGTTTCAATTAATATCTGTTTTTATAATGAGATTGTGAGGACTTTAAGATTCGAAGTTCATAGGCATCTGTGGTCGTGTTGATTAGGACACCTATCCGGCAAACGCACGACGTAAGTTCGAATCTTATAGTTCAACAAATAGTTTTTCAAAACATTTCTACAATATACATATCATGTAATAAGACGAAGAATTCAGTTAGCACAGAAAATAATGTATCTACATCGCACAAAATGTAAATAATTTAACGACAATCTTTGGATGTTACCATTTCATGTAGCTTCGTTTAAAAACTTTAAAAAGGGAAATAAAATATCTAGATTCTTTTCAATTTAGATCCTTTTTATTTAAAGTATGTATATGTGTCCACGATTTTAATTTTTACATTTTACTAGGTAGTGTATTTAACAGAACTTCTAAGAACTAAATACTTATATAAATGCTTTGTTATTGGGCCTCGGTTATAAAATATATTGGCAAATCTACATATATTTTTTAATAATTACATTGGTCAACAGTGTGTAAAAAGAGAAACAAGCACGTAATACCTGCAACAAAAACACTTTAAAATGAAGCCCTTTTCCTTAAAATGAATGTAATTTGTCACCGCAATATAGCTGACATAATTAACATCGATAAAACCAGCAGCCGTTAATTTTTGTGCCTTCTGACTTCTTTGTATCATTAGAACGAGCGCCTTTTTGAATTCTATATCATCAGAAAGATACCATTCGCTTTTATATAAGGCGTCAGCTACTTTCCCGCTCTAAAAGCATATGACTAGTTTTAAATTTAAAAATTGAGTGAACACCTGGCCTAGTTTAAAGCTAATAATAAACAAATGATGGTTGCAATGTATTTCACATAATTTCAGAGCACGTCAGGCAATCTCAACTTTGGTAATTGTAAAGGACAAATATACGTTAAATCAACGCTATAAAAAAATAATATAATAAAAGAGAAATACTCGTCAATCTCTCGGATCGAAAAGATTGCCAGACCTTACAAAATACGATTACCTTCCATGGGACTACCTAAAGAAAAACATTTTTATTGATAAAGCAAGAGATGTTCGTGAGATCCAAAAAATTAATGAAGAAATTGTTAACTTTCCATTGGATATGTTACGTCACGTTAAGGAGAATTTCAAAGACCAGCTTCAGGAATGTATACGGAAAAAAGAAAAGTTATTTAGACGGCATAATAAATAAAAATAGCTTGTAATTCGATTACTATTGTAATACTTTGTTCAAATAGATAAATTTACCTTCAAAGTAAGGCTGCAGAAGCGAGTGCTTTCACAGTAGGGTACGGCTAAGTTACTAAACTTGCGGGCATAGAAATCGGCCCACTGTAAACTTTTGACTTAAACTATATATTTTTTCAAAATTATTCATCAGATTAAAAAAAAGAAATATGCTGTTTTAACGACAATTTAATATGCTTTAATGTGAGTATAAATTTATGAAAACTTATTTCGACTTCCTATGTTTACCATAGTGAAATTAATGCATTAAGCAAATTAAGCTTTTTTATTATTAACATAAATAGGGTTATTGGCAATTTAAAACTTAACACTTAATTTTTTAATAATGGGTATGACCTCCTCTTGCCCTAATAACATCTCTCATACGATTAGGCATTGATCTAATCAAGTTTGCTATTGTTTCTTGAGGGATGTTAAACCACTCTTCTTCTACTGCAACAATAAGCTCTGGGATCGAGTTTGGGGTATAAAGTCTAGCTCGAATTCTTCGTTTTAGCTCATCCCATAAATGTTCGATGGGATTTAGGTCAGGACTGCATGCTGGCCACTCCATAACCCGAAAACTGACTTCTGCAATGTAATCTTGCACAATTCTTGCTGTGTGCGGCCTTGCATTGTCATGCATAAAGGTAAATTGTAGTTGACGTAAGGTACCACATGAATTGCTAAAATCTCCTCGATATATCTAGCAGCCGTTAAACCTCTTCTTCCGTGAACACGGTCGCCCCTACGAATGAACTCAAGGTCGATTCGTGCTCCTATAGAAATTGCACCCCAGATCATACGGGAACCACCTCCATAAGCACACCGTTCTTCAAGGCAGCAATCTGCAAATCGCTCTCTTGGTCTTCGGTACACTTTCCTTCTTCGGTGGTCGCTACCATGGAGGCATATTCTGGTCTCATCTGAGAACAGAACAGATCCCCATTGTTCCAACGTCCAATTCAAATGATCCCGTGCAAAACGCAGGCGTGCTTGCCGATGAGCTAGAGTAAGTTTTGGGCCAATCGCAGGTGTTTTAGGGGTCAGATTATTTTCCTGCAGTCTTCGTCTTACTGTCCACTGAGTAATAACCACTCCTCGCACCTCACAGAGCTGTTGTTGCACTTGAACGGCATTAAGGTGACGATTTCTTAATGTTGTTGACACAATAAAGGGGTCATCACGAGCGGCAGTAAATCGCCTTCTGCCTGTTCCAGGTCGCCTATGAAAGGATCCAGTCTCCTCATAACGGTTGCACACTCTTCGAACCGCTGCGCGTGTCATATCCAATTGTCTAGCAACAGCTCGCTGCCCACGCCCATTTTCGATTAAAGCAATAACTTGGGCGGCTTTTTCTGGTGTAGTATGCATTAAACTAACACACTTGAACACTATTGAGATTAAGAAAAACGAATAATATGCAAATATCAGTTGCAAACGCAATAATTTTAATATTGACAAATTTGTTATTTTCGTTTGAATCATCCACGTTTTATTTGTTTACCGGTTGTTACGCTATAAACGATAAGCCTTCTTGATAAATTTATACTCACATTAAAGCATAGTAAATTGTCGTTAAAACAGCATATTTCTTTTTTTGATCTGATGAATAATTTTGAAAAAATATATAGTTTAAGTCAAAAGTTTACAGTGGGCCGATTTCTATGCACGCAAGTTTATCAACGAAGGCATGTGTCAAAAATACTGTACAATAACCGTCAATTATTATAAAGGAGTTTTGTGTCCGTTTTTGAATTATTACATCCCCAAAAAACGACATAAGTTAATCACTAAAGGTTGATATATAACCCCTTTTCATATTAATTTTCGTATTCTGTATACATATTTCGACAACTAAGTTGTCATCATCAGCAGATAATTAAACAGTTTCGCAACTGGAAAACTACGGCGAAATACCCGTACGAAAATAAATTCCGCACACAATATGTACCGTTGAAAGCCAAAACGCACACTGTACACAGTGTGCTTTTCAGTGATTAAGTTAATCAACCACAGACTCCATCAAAATTACCTTGACTTAAGTTGATTAGAAAATGGAAGACTCATCACATAACATAACGTTCGCCTGTACGCGCCTGTTGTGACGAAATTTTTCAACATGAAAAGGTGTCGATATAGCCCCCTACAACTTCTATCTACACTGCCAAGCAAAAAAGAGCCAAACAGTCCACACTATTGCTAAAAAGTATGATAGCAAAGACTAGCTATTGCTTTAACGCATACAGAATAAGTAATTCTTGTCGAATCTCAATAATTTATAAGTGCCTCTACTATGTAAGTGTATTTATTTAATGTACTTACTTGGACTGTCAACTCGTTAGCCACAAAGCAATAGTTAAACAGTTGAAACATGTGAGCTACTGCGAAAAACAGCATTTCTAAAAACTGGGATGAATCCACTTGCTGAAAAAAATAAGTACATTTACGATTATATTCCAAAGAATCAAAATGATTAAGTCACACATAACAACATTTATCTTGACTTTACTTTTGTTAGATTATTGATAAATAAAAAAAGAAAGTTCAAATTACAGACAGCTCAATCAGTAAAATACACATACTAGAACTACTGTTGAGGAGCATAAAGCAGCAGTACTGTTAACAAATTGAAAAAGTATGGCAAACCTGAAGACTTCCTCCAGTTGTTCGCAAATTCTAAAAGGGAATGTATAAATTACCACACAACATATATCTCCAAATATATTGTATATAATACAATACCTGATTAATAATCTTTGCTGATCCAAACATTTTAAAACCATGTCCCTATCAGAAACCCTTTTACCAAATAATACCTTTCGCTGATGCTTCGACTTTTCGGAAAAAATATTTTTAAAAACATTCTGCAATATATCGAACTGCACTGCGCAAACCATCACGACCGGAATCATAAAAAAGTCAAAGCTATTGACCAGTATCAGCATATACCATTCAGTAATGTACTGCCAAACGTATACTGTTTCATAAATATATGTTTGATTCCACGTAAATGGAAACACAGATTTTAAAATCAGTCCTCTATTTACCAAGTATGGAGCTAACGTAGCTATTGTATTGCAAATAATGGCTGGACCATAGCATCCAAATGTTAAGACTAGCGTCATGTAGCATTTCACTGTTAATTTCTTCACTTTTCTTGCACCCAGTACAGATGCAGGCCAAAATTGTTGCCAAATTTTAAAGAGAACCTCGTTCACTGTCACTTTTTTGAAGGCGATTAAATATAATCTAACCAAGCTCTAAAAAAGATATAAATAAATAATTTGCGTACAATTACAATACAGTTGATGAAATACCTTAACTTCTATTAGATAGTAACGATTTATTTGACACTTTAACGATCATTAATGTGGATTCAAACGAACAATTCCTTTCTAGTTACAATAAATAGTACAAAGGAATCGTTCATTAATAACACAAATTTACCTGATGATAGGTGAATCCTTGAAACATATGTAGTAAACAGAGTGTTATTAATATTCGAATGACTCTCTTCTTCTGGGCTTCCGGGCTGGAACCGCGACACCAGTGTCACCAGTTTCAGTGCGACACAGAGTAGCAGTAGCTGAGATGTCCCAGACGAGTGGGTATGAAACGTCGGCAGTTATACCAGTGACGCGGTTCCAGCCCGGAAGCCCAGAAGAAGATATTATGGACCACGACCGCGGAAGTCTACGTACCAGATTATTCGAATGACTCCTTTGAACATTCATCTATTTGGCAAATGACCAGAATAGCGTCTGTCTACACACGCTCTAGCAACTTCGTTGCCGACATACGAGATTGACGCGTTCTCATTCTGTCGTTCACTACATTCGTGTGTTGTACGATAGAGAGAGGCAATGTTTTTCTATTTCAAGTAAAAGGTTAAAGCAGAGATGGTAGTGTCATTGACATTTCTTTTAATGCAGAATGATATACTATAGTCTATTTTCCTCAAGTTCTCTAGTATTCTAGAAAAACGTCTAAGAATAAAGATCATCTTGTATGATGGAAACACTCAAGCTTCCTACTCGAATGATTGAGTATTTTAATTTCCGAAACATCGAAATAATAATAGTCCAGACTTGGTGTCTAATGATTTCATTGTGTTTTCACGTGTAGAGCATAAGTAAGAGGATCTACGTTTTGCATAACCCAAAGCTCATTAAAGAGCGTATTAAAAAATTAAATAACAATTGACTTTTACAAATATAGAAGTGCATTGACGCTTGAGGGAAGTTAAAATTATAAATAAACGCATTTTGCTAAAAAAATTGTGCATTAGTTTACTTGGTCCAACGGAAAAAGAAAACGGTTTCCTATTTCCGTAATCATTCTTTAACAACTCTTCCACGGAAGCAGTTTTTAATCTAATGAAGACAAATCGAATTAATGAATATTAAGAACGGATAAAGTTGCTTTAAAAGGAGTAGATTGATCTAATTTTTATTACTCGTAGCTGACAAGATTTTGGAAAATATTTTCGAAAAGCAACGAATGTAAAGTTCGTTTGCACTTACCTCAAAGGTGGTTGTAACTGTTGCAGCGGCAATAATGGCATTTCCAATGTCGTCTTTATTAATTACAACGTAAGCAGCATGAAAAACTTCCACAACAATCAAGTTCATGAAACTCAACAAATTAAAAGCGTTTATGTACTTGTTATCTATGCCAGGCCAGACAAGCAAGGATTGCAGAAGCCATTTTCCGGGAATCATGCATTTCTTGACACCATCATTTGAGATGCCTTTTATAAATTCTGCAAAACAGTCATAGAATGTATCCCCTGACAACTCACATTTATTTACGAAGTAACCATTTGAGAGTCTTCTTATTTTGGTCCTGCGTATTTCCCTCATTTCGTCAAACTCCACTGGGCAATTGTCGTTGAAAAACTAAATTTCAAAATTATATTTTCATAGAAAGGGCAAAGCAGAAACAATTACGTGTCCAACAAATTAGCCGTGCTTGTTAATAAATATATTTTATTATAACAAAATATAGTGTATTTTACAAAATTACTTAGTACCAAATATATCTAAAAAAATAGCATCCATATTTAATTTGCTTGACATAATTATGAAAGTGAATACAATTCATATTTTCTCATAAATTATGGCTAACACTGAAAACAATAATTACGTCAAACCAATTGAAATATTTATTCGAAATCCTGGAAGTTTCCCTTTGACCAATCAAATAAAAGATCTCCACCTGAAGCCTTATTTTTCTGACCAAGTGCAGTCACTACTTATCGATCACTTTTGTCTTCCTTGGTTTCCATTCTTGAAAAGATCTTGTGCTGTGTAAGTTCGTGTGTCGCCTGCATAGTTGATAAGGAAGTAATTGAAGTAACAGCTGACAAATGATTTAAATTGAAGGTAATTCTGTTACGTCCATGTTTTTTCATCGAAGTTTATGTCTTAAAGTGTTTATTAAGAATAATTTTAGTTAATTGAAATCTAACATTTGATTAACAGTTACCTAATAATAATCCAATGAAGTATTTCCTGTTTGGAAGAATGTAAACAAAAATAATTTTACAAGCATTTAAGTAAATCCGGATAAATATAAGTACCCTTAAGACTAGTACAAATATTTATTATTTTAACTGCTGGAAATTGTTCAATTTATTTTAATAACATTCGAGTTCACTTAATATCGTTATAGCCATAAGAATTTGATGCTGAAAGCTTTTAAATTAGTGTCATTTATACAATTTGTTTACTAAGTTTGCCGCATACTTGGTAAAGATTCAGAGTACAATATTTAGGCTTTTTTAAGATTTTTTTGTGGTTCAATTATTTTTGGAAAGACGCTTTGCTTTAATTTAGAGTTCACAATTCTACATTCGAAAAATAAATGGATAAATGAATAAATTTATTATTTGAAACTATAGATATAAACAATCATAAAAAATATAATAATTTATTAAATATTCAAATAGATTCGAATAATTTCCCACTGTTAAACTTATTTCCTTGTAATTGTAATCACACCCACTCTGAAAATAGTTACGTTGTCTAAAATATATTCCGTTTGTATTAGATTTACCTTTTAGTCTAAAGAAGTCACAGCGTTGGCGAAACAATTGTTACTATTTTTAATAATGATATTTTGTGAAGACAACACAACTGAATTTTTAGAACATATTTGGCTACTATCTTATAACGGGTGGCGCAAAAGTAATGTCATAGTTTGAACTGGCTGCCATTTTGTTATCAATGAAAAAAAAGAGGTTGAATTTGATGGAGCCTGTGGTTGATTGACTTGATCAATAAGGTTGATATATAACCCCTTTCCACATTAACTTAGTTAATGTGGAAAGGGGTTATATATCAACCTTATTGATCAAGAAAAAAAAGAGCTCTGTTTTCATAAAAAGTTTATTTGAAAGTGTAAAACTGATGACATTAATTGGTAAAAATTATATCGTGCATCTACCGAGTAAGTGCATAATTGCTCTCGTTTTACGGCATTTTGAATTGTTGCTCGCAAAACATCTGGCTCCAAATTGGCGATTTCTTCTTCAATGTTAGCTGTCAAGACTTGCAAGGTCCGTTGTTTGTTGTGGTAAACGCGAAATTTTAAAAAGCCCCACAGGAAGAAGTCTGGTGCTGTTAGATCTGGCGATATGGACGGTCAATTCAAATCTCCAAAAGTAGAGATCACTCGACCTGGAAATTGGTGTCTCAAAATCTCCATCGTTGTCCGAGCTGTGTGAGTGGTTACTCCGTCCTGTTGAAACCAAAATGATCGAGACCCAATGCAGCAACTTGTGGCAAAAAAAACTCGTTGAGCATCTGCCTGAAACGCTCACCATTTATTGTTACGGTGGTGCCATCGGCGTCTTCAAAAAAATAAGGGCAAATCACTGTCTTACGGCAAATACCTCATCAAACAGTCACTTTGAGGGGATGCAAAGGTTCTTCATGCATTCTATGTGGATTCTCTGTGCCCCAGAAAAGCAAATTTTGTTCATTAACATACCACTTAAGTGAAAATGGGCTTCGTCGCTCATTACGATTTTTGATACGAAATCATCCTCTTCTTGCATCAAGTTTAACAGAATATGGCAGTAACTTAACCTTGTCCGGCGGTCAGCAGGCAGCAATTCGTGAACAGTTTGTACTTTTTAGGGGAACGTTTTCAAGTTTTTCACCAAAATTCGTTGCAACGACGTCTGCTGATGCCTAATTGTGTGTTCTTGGCCGAACGAGCTATACGAAACCGGCCACTTCTTGCGATGTCTGTAGTGAACCCAGTTTGCATGAGGCGCTCAGCCAAACGTTTAATTTTTCGAGCACATGGAACACGACAACGAGGAAAACGTCGACGAAATTCACCCTGCGCTAAAACAACAGACTGAAAATTTGTCAAATAAGCGGTAACAATAATTCCACGTTCTCGAGGTGTCTATCTCTCCATAGCTTGTTGATAAATAATTGTCTATATATCTACATCGTAAATGTCAAAACACGGTGACATTTGCCACAATCTGCAAAAATGGCAGCCAATTCAAATTATGACATTACTCTTGCGCCACCTATTATTAACTCATTAAGAAGTTTAAGTAAAACATAGAGTGTGCGGGTATTTAAACTCTTTTTATTTAAAATATATCTACCAGTTTATTTTTGATTAACAAATTTATCATGTATTATACTACCTAGTCCTACCATAAGTATTGATACAAGTGTAAACGCATCTTTTTGCAGATGATAACTTGAAAGCACAAAAATTTTATGTTGGCAGTTCTGACATTTCATATATGCTTTACAAAAGTGCCGAACAATTTCACTATAGCGTGAGTCGTCATTATGGAACGGTCGGATAATGAGAGCCGTATTGCGATTATTGCACTTCATAAGTGTGGAATAGAAAGAACCCGTACTTTCGATTTATTGAAACCACTAAATATTACGCGTGTGTTTGTGTATCGTACTGTTAAGTTATTCATTGATACTGGAAATGTAATCGACCGTAAAAGATCTGGCAGGCCTCGCATAGTTCGTACACCACAGGCCATCAATGCTGTGAGGTCCCGCATCAATCGACATCCTGTCCACAAACAGAAAATCATGGCTCGTGAAATGGTATTGCTCCGAGAACCATGAGCCGTATCATTAAACACGACCTAGGGCTTAGAGCTTTCAAACGACAAACAGGACAGCGCCTTAACGTTGAATTAAAAAAGAATAGGAAGAAAAATGGAGACACCTGATATCATTGTACGGCAAAGAGCGTTACAAAAAAATTCTGTTTTCTGATGAAAAAATTTTTACCTTGGAAGAAACTTTTAACAAGCAGAATGATAGGGTGTATGCACAGTCCTCCAAGGAAGCCAGTGAAGTGGTGCCAAGGATTCAGCGAAGTCATTTTCCTACTTCAGTGATGGTTTGGTGGGGAGTATCCTATGACGGTGTCACTTCCTTGCATTTTTGTGAAAAATGTGTTGAAACAGCGTACAAAAACAATCAACGAGACATTTTAAGCAATGTAGTGGAGCCCCTGAACTACTCCATGTTCCAAAACCAACCATGGATATTCCAACAAGACTTTGCGCCCGCTCACAAGGCTAAAACAACTCAGCAATGGCTTGAAAATCATGTACCTGAGTTTATTAGTACTGACTATTGGCCGTCAGCAAGCCCAGACCTAAATCCGCTCGACTACAAACTGTAGTCAGTATTAGAGGGCATGGTCTGTAGAAGACCCCATCGCAACCTGGAATCATTGAAACAAGCGTTAACAGAAGCAGTCGACAATTTGCCCATGGATATCGTCCGTACAGCGATTGATGAGTGGCCCTGCAGACTTCGGCGTTGTATTAAGGCAAATGGCGGCCATTTCGAGTAATTTGCATTGTATTTTGTAGCTTACTATTGCCAAAATAAACTATCAAAAAATAATTTAAATCCAACTTGCAGTTTTCTTTTTGTACTCAAAAACCTTGATATCAGTATTTATGGCAGGACTAGGTATATACTAACATTAATCCGGTAAAACTTCAATATACATACTTGTATAAATTATCACTATTAAATTTAAGCAATTTTTAAAATACATTGACTATTCTACATATATTTTTTAATAATTACATTCGTCAACAGCGTATAAAAGGAGAAAGATACACGTAATACCTGCAACAAAAACACTTTAAAATCAAGTATTTTTTCTTAAAATGAAGGTAATGTCTCACCCCTATATAACTAACATAATTAACATCGATAAAACCCGCAGCCGTCAATTTTTGCGCCTTTTGACTTCTTTGGATCATTAAAATAAGAGCCTTTTTGAATTCTGCATCATTAAAAAGATACCATTCGGTTCTATAGAGAGCGTCAGCCACTTTCCCGCTCTAAAAATATAGAAACTTTATTAATTAAATGAATATCTGGCAAACTTAAAAAAGAAAGGGAGAAGCAGTTCGTAATAGAACGTCAAAAAAAAGTAAAAAATCATCTTACATACATTATTTTATTTGGATTTTGGATCTTATTCTAGATTTCTTGAATATCATAGTGTTCAGTAATAATTAGGCTTGTCATTTGTTCTGGTGTGATAGGTCACAATCCACTATATGAAATATACATATATGTACCCATTTGCCTACATACGAGTGTGGTTCCATAAGAACCCGGCCTGACTTAGAGAAGGCGATAGTTGCTTGAAAAATATCACTGTATTAGAAAGTACACAATCTGTAAAGCATGTGTTTCAAGTTTGAAGATGCCACGTTGTTTAGTATTTGTTTGACAGCCATTAATAGTGAACGTTTTCAGTGAATTTGTAAAAATGGAGAAAATTGGACATTGTTACGTCATACAGTACTTTTATTTGAAAGGCCTCAGCCTTGTAAAAGCTGAACTGGATTCTACTCTGGGTAAGTCTGCTCTTTCGTTTACAACAGTGAAATATTGGGTAGGAGAGTTTAAACAAGGCCGTACGAGCTGCCAAAACGAGCATTGCAGTGGTCGACCAAATGAGGTGACGACTCCAGAAATGGTGAATAAAATCCACAAAGCCGTACAAGATGATCGTCGACTGACACTGCGCGAACTAGCAGACATAGCAGGCATTACAAATAGTGCTTCGTATATTATCTGAAAATTTGGACATGAGAATGCTGTTTGCAAGATGGGTGCCGCGTTTGCTAACACTCGAGCAAAAACGGTGTCATGAAGATGTTTCACTTGACTGTTTAGCGAAGTTTCACAGCAACGAAGCAGAATTTTTTCGCCGTTTCATAACCGTGGATGAAACAAGGATCCACCTTCACACCTGAAACAAAAGAACAATCAAAGCAATGGACTCAAAAGGGAGAACCGGTTCCAAAGAAGGCGAAGACCGTTTCACCTGCAAGCAAAGTCATGGCATCGGTTTTTTTAGGATGCGCGTGGAATAATTTTCATTGACTATCTTAAACAAGGAAAAACTATCAACGGCGAGAATATGCGAACTTATTACAACGTTTTAGCGAAGAAATCAAGCAAATACGGCCGCATTTGGCTAAGAAGAAAGTGTTGTTTCATCAAGACAATGCACCAGCTCCCAAATCCGTTATTGCAATGGCCAAAATTAATGAATTAAAGTTTGAATTGCTACCTCATGCACCCTATTCGCCAGACTTAGCCCCTCGGATTATTTTTTGTTCCCAAACTTGAAAAAATGGCTCAGTGGTCAAAGATTTTCCAACGATGAAGAAGTGATGTCGGCAGTTACGCTATTTTGGGGAGCAAGACAGGTCTTATTATAAAAAAGGTATCGAACTTATAGAACATCTCTGGGAAAAGTGTATAGAACTGAAAGGAGATTATGTTGAAAAATAAATATATTTCTTTACAAAAGTTTTGTGTTTTCCTTGTTGGGTCGAGTACTTCTAGGACCACCCTAGTATTTATATATGTATATATATATATATATATATATATATATATATATATATATATGGGCGATTATACATTACTGTTAATTCAGTTAAATTAATGTTTGATCTAGTTGTTAAATAATTTTATTACTTTTATTTTGTCATATTCTTTTGTGTATTAACTCGAATATCTTTGTTTTAAATTGTTTAAAAAAATAACAGTCGGATAAATATATGGTTAAATAAATAAACGTTCCTTCAGAAAGCTAAAACAAAGCTAACTCTGTATGAAATTTGCTTCAACGCATACGTAAAGTAAAACAATTGGTGTCCCATTAGTTTCTATGTAAGTGCATTCTCTTAATTTACTTACTTGAACTGTCAATTCGTTAGCCACAAAGCAATAGTAAAACAGTTGAAACATATGAGCTACTGAGAAAGTTAACATTTCCATAAATTGAGATGGATCGACTTGCTGAAAAAAATATGCGTCTTTACCTTTCCTTGAATTAATCTTCGTTAAATTAAAACGAAGCTAAGTATTAAGTAAGTAATAAAAAAAATCAAATTGAAATAGCAGTCAAAGAATATACATACCAGAACTATTGTAGAGGAACATAAAGCAGCAGTACTATTAACAAATTGAAAAAGTATTGCAAACCTAAAGACCTCCTCCAGTTGTTCGCAAATTCTAAAAGGGAATGTGTAAATTATCACACAACATGTATCTCCAAATACAAAGGGTACTAGGAAAGTTTTGCAATATGACGCAACAATGAATCGTAGGAAGCTGCTTGTTGCTGCATGTTGAGATACGAGGGAGCGTTTTTATATTCGCGGAATGAGCGGGTTGTAGAGGGGTGGGTAGGCGCATTGGGGGCGTGGCCTGTGCAACGACTCATGATTAGTATAAATACGAAGTTTCATTGTTATTAGACAGTTAGTCTTTGAGCTATCGTCAACCAAGTAACATAATCAGGAGTGAAAAGTGAAATATGGAAAAAATCGAATATCGTGCCGTTATAAAGTTCCTTACCAGGCAAGGAAAATCAGTCGCGACCATAATGAATGAGATGTCATTGGTTTACGGCGACTCTTGTCCAGGAAAAACCATGGTGTACAAGTGGCATAGTTTATTTAAACAAGGAAGGGAATCCCTTGAAGACGACCCGAGGCCGGGCAGGAGCATTGAGGTGACCACGCCAGCACTTATCCAAAAAGTTGAACAAATTGTACTCGAAGATGCTCGACTAAAGAAGAAACAACTCGCAGAAATAGTTGGAGTATCCGATACAACAATTTTTAAAATCCTACACGATCATCTCGGCATGTCTAAGGTCAGCGCAAGATGAGTGCCGAGAATGCTCACGCCGCCGCAAAAACAACAGCGCGTAGAGTGTTCGCGTGCATTTTTGGACCTCTGTAATGAAGACAAGGATGGTGTATTGAGTGGAATTGTTACTGGAGACGAAACTTGGTTTCATCATTATGAACCTGAGTCCAAACAAGACTCCATGCAGTGGCATAAAAAGGGCACAGCACCTCCCAAGAAATTTAAAGTGTCACAATCAGCTGGGAAACTCATGGCAACGGTATTTTGGGACTCGGAAGGAATATTGTTGATTTATTATAAAGATAAAGGTGTTTCTATAAACGGAGAATATTACGCTTCAATATTAGAGCGACTAAAAGAAGCCATTAAAGAGAAAAGACGGGGAAAATTGACAAAAGGTGTTCTGCTTTTGCACGACAACGCGCCCGTCCACAGGAGCCGCGTTGCGTTAGCTGCCCTGCATAAGGTGGGCTTCGAAATTGTGAATCACCCACCCTACAGCCCAGACCTGGCCCCGAGTGATTATTACCTGTTTCCGAAAATGAAAAAAGAGCTGCGGGGTAAAAAATTTACTGCCGATGATGAAGTCAAGGAGGCGTGGTTTAGGCATAGACCAGTGCTTCGAAGAAATGACTCTTGCACTAGGTGGTGTTTGTCCATATCGCACAACGATATTCAAGTGGTATAGAAAATTCCTAAGGGGAAATTTAACTGTGGAGGATGCTGAGAGACCGGGAAGACCACGAACGTCAGTTACAGAGAAACACGTTACTACTGTGAGGAAAATGCTTGGCGAGGACAGGCGAGTGACCTACCAACAGATAGAGGGTACTTCAGGCCAAAATGCACTAGCAATTCGTTTAATTCTGCATGATCATTTGCACGTGAAGAAACTTCGTGCTCTCTAGATGACCCATCGACTGACTGAAGAGCAGATGACACGACGTGTGACTTGGTGCCGGGAGATGCAAAAGAAGTTTAATAAGGGCAAATCTCCGTATGTGAACAACATCGTGACAGATGACGAGACTTAGCTGTACTACTACGATGTGCCGACCAAAGCTCAAAACAAAGTTTGGGTCTTTGATGATGAGAACACGTCCGTGATTGTCAGAAAATCCCGATCTGTACAGAAGAAAATGATCCTGTATTTTTCAAATCGAGTGGAATTGTGGAACGCGTCGGTTTGGATACACAGAAGATAGTTACAGCTAAGTAGTATACTGAGCAGTACCTGCCTAAAGTCACTGGATCATGAAGGACCTGCGGCCAAAGTCAAGAATGGACACTTGATTCCTCCAACGATAATGCTCCAGCTCACCGCGCCAAAGCTTTGCGCCGAATATTTGACCACGACAGGATTGAAACTTCTCGAGCACCCCCCTTACAGTTCAGATTTTACTACTTTGCACTGTTTCCGCATGTGAGAATGCAGCTAAAAGGGAGGCGGTTGCCAGTGATGAGAACCTTCTGCGAGCTTGGGACAACGAGTGTGCTTTACTCCCTAGTGAAACTTGGCAGAGCTGGTTTAAAGATTGGTTTCGCAGGATGGAGAGGTGTATTGAATGTAGAGGAAATTACTTTGAAAAAATTAAATAAACGAAGCTGTGTTGCGAAAATTTCCTACTGCCGTTTGTATATATATATATAATACAGTACCTGATTAACAACCTTTGCTGATCCAAACATTTTAAAACCATGTCCCTATCAGAAATCCTTTCACCGAATAACACATTTCGCTGATGCTTTGACTTTTTGGAAAGAATATTTTTAAAAACGTTCTGCAATATAACAAACTGTACTGCGCAAACCATTACGACCGGAATCATGAAAAAGTCAAAGGTATTGACCAGTATCAGTATATACCATTCGGTAAAGTATTGCCAAATGTACACTGTTTCATAAATGTATGTTTGATTCCACCTAAATGGAAACACAGATTTTAAAACCAAACCCCTATTTACCAAGTATGGAGCTAATGTAATGATTGTATTACAAATGATGGCTGGACCATAGCATCCGACTGTTAACGCCAATGTCATGTAGCATTTCACGGTTAATTTCTTCACCTTTTTTGCATCCAGCACAGATACAGGCCAAAATTGTTGCCAAATTTTAAAGAGAATTTCGTTCACTGTTGGTTTTTTGAAGACGATTATATAGAATCTGACCAAGCACTGAAAAAAGTAGCAGACAATAGTTTGCGCACAATTAAAATACAGTTACTTCTTGGTGAGGCATTTTAACTTCAATTAGATAGGGTAGATAAGATATGCCCTTGACTCGTTTCACTATGTTTGTTGGAAGTTCTCTAACAAATTGCACCAAATTCAGAATATCCTAGTGAAAATTATTTAGAATTCCTATAATTGGTCTGCTCTTTTGACAAGCAGATTATGTTTTTATTGGGTTGTTTTTTCGTGCGAAAATTATCGTATTTTAGCCAGTCAACTTCATTCTTTAATCTACTGTTACTATATATTTTGGCGGACCAAATTCCAAAGTTTATTTATACAGAAAAAGTTTTGATCTTCTGTATTCGTTTTTTTGCCTTAAGTTTGAAAATGGAAAATAAAAAGATTAACTTTCGGCATATTTTGCTTATTTATTACAGAAAAGATAAGAACACAAATGAAAAAAAAAGAAAAAGTTAGAGGAAGTATCTGGGAAAAGCGTCTTAACATAGCTCCAGTGTCTAAACTCTTTTGCGGAATTTCGTTCTGATAATTTCGATGTCAAGGAAACACCTCATTCTGGAAAGCCAGTTACAGCTGATGAGAAGAAAATAGAGATATTGATAGAATTAAACCACCAAATGACAATGTAAGACTATGTTGCGAGATTAATTTGTCATGTCTACTGTTCATGATCATGTGAATCAGTGGACGATGTTCGTTCATTGTTATACACTGCTAAAGAAGCAAAAAAGGACGTCTTGTGGCAAAAGTAGAATGTGTTGAGCATTACATTTAAAATTTTAAATTGCTCCCAATACAATATGAAGAAAGAACGTGTCTAGAAACAAGGTGATGACGCTTGGTAGTAAATTCAATGGAGGTATATCTTAATGGAGACCTGCAGTTGGTTAAATTAATTAAATAAGGTTAATATAACCCTTAGTCTTAAACAAAATACTTCTCTTAAGCTACCTACTTGCATATATGAACCTTTTCGTGGGTCACATATTGCTTTTCTATGAAGTGAAACAGACATGAGTTATGGATTGGAGCTGCGTTAGAGTTTAACACATGATTTTTGTTTTTTGAAACATGTATGCTTTCATTGATATCTAATTTACGGCAATTATACATATTATTAACCAATTATAAACAATCCGCAGTTATGTTATGAATATTCTCTAACAGATGCTTTATTAAACTAGAATACTCAGGTCGATTGAATGTGATGAACCCCATATGATCTTTGTACCTGGTTTCTATCGATCGTTTTGTTTGGCCTATGTATTGTATTACAATCTAAATATTTAATTTCGTAAATGTCCGATTTCTTATTGACCTGGACTTTGTCTCTCACATTTCCTAAGAGGAACTTAATAGAGTCGGTGAATCGAAATGTAACTTGAAAACTGGAGTCTTTGAAAACACTATTTAAATTTTTCATCAAAGGGCGAAATGGTAAACATATAAATTGCTTGCCTCGATTGTTTTGAACTGACAAACGAGTAGTATCTACGATTGTCTTTCTGTGACTTAGCTTTCCTAATTAATCTATTGATTATTTCCAAATCAAAGTCATTGCGTCTCGAAATGTTCTTAATACAATTCAACTCTTCTTCGTAACTCACTTTTGTTTGTGCGAAACTAGCAAGCGATTGATAAGAAAACTGAAAGAAGTCATCTTATATTGCATGCTGTGATTTGAGCGCGCCATAATAATTCTACTAACAGTTTTTTTTCAGAGAAGATCAATTTATATTTTATGATTATTTCTAATTACTAGGGTGTCTAAGAAAGGTACAGTGTCATTGTTTCCTTTTTCTGCCGTAAATCAAAGCGTCGGCAGTTTTGAATTTAATTGCTTGACGAATTGTCTTAAGTTACATTCATGTGAGTAAAAAATCGCGAAAATGTCATCTACATACCTGATTCATGCACTTGGAAAATTTTTAGTAATATATTTAAATACTACTTCAAAATTACTCATAAATAAATCCGCTTTAAATGGAGAAAGAAAAACAATTACCCATTGCTCGTCTTTATTTCTGTTCATAGAACTTACTTTCGAATTGGAAACAATTTTGGGACATACATAGGATTGTCAATTGCATATATTCATTTACATTTTCCGGTTCAATCTTATTTTTATAAAGAAATTCTACTAAATATTGTATTTTAAAGTTTTTAAAAACGGTACCGAAGGAAACGACGTTACATCGAATGACGCTAAAATTTCCCCGTCTTCTAATTTTAAAGTCTTTGGACCTGAGATTTTTATCGAGTTCCATTCATGATTATTTGGCCCTTATTTGCGTCGCCATAAATTCTGTTTAGGCAGGAATACAAATTATATTATGTGAAACGAATCTACAATGCGTGCTTGGCTTTCGACGGTGTGAGCATACTATGGACTGTCCCTTCGTGCAGATTTTACCATGGTTTCAGGCACTGTGAATAATTATCTGCTGACGATAGCAACTTAGTTGAGGAAAGAGGCTATACTAACCTTAATTGATTAATGTAAATTTAATGTTTATTTTAATAGAAAATAAAGAAATACCGTCCACGAGGTTTATTCCATTAACCACAATTAACAGGTAATATAAGACAACAGAGTTTGCTAAAGAAAGATTCAATAAATTCAAAGATTATTTCAATTACGCTTTTATGCTATTTCATCATTAGATGTGGAAAGATCGTATTCTGCATATAAGAATACATTTTCATCGCAAAGAACATGCCTCGCTGAAACAAATGTCAAGACATTTCTAATGCTGCAGTTTTTGCTCTGTTCTCATCTACTACGGGATATAGAACCTTAAGCGAGTGTCTATTGCTTAAGATAATACAGTACGCGAGCTTCTTAATGTAGCTTTAATAATGATTATATTTACTGCGTAATAGTTATTGATCTGTGAAATGTATCGGTTATTTCTTAAGAGCTTGAGAACTTAAAATGATAATATAAGACAGAAATATTGTTGGAATGTAATTTTTTTATTATAAACCGGCAGGTAATTTCATGACATTTGTTTTTTAAATATGATTTCCGGCATATGTCCGACGCGGCTACGAATTACATGGTCCATTCGATCTGTCAAATTTTTGACTACTTTTTCCAATAAATCTGGCCGTATGGCATCAATGGTGGCTTGAATTTTGGCTTCCAATACTTCAAGTGTTGCTGGTTTATCGACATAAACCAATGACTTAACATAGCCCCATAAAAAGTAATCCAGAGGCGTTACATCGCACGAACGAGGGGGCCAGTAAACAGGACCACTTCTGGAAATGAAGTTGTCGATTGTTGAGCGCGCTGTATGGCAAGTTGCGCCGTCTTGTTGGAAACAAATGTCGTCGATGTTTAGCTGATTAATTTTTGGAAACAAAAATTCAGTCAACATGGCTCTATAACGGTCCACATTCACCGTAACGGCAGCTCCTACCTCATTTCGAAAAAAATAAGGACCGATGATACCACCAGAGTGTAAACCGCACCAAACAGTCAATTTTAATGGATGTAATGGTGATTCGTTCGTTAACGGCTTGCGGATTGTCTTCGCTCCAAATACGGCAATTTTGCTTATTGACGTAGCAATTTAACCAGAAATGAACTTCATCACCAAACACAATTCTTTGATAAAAATGCTAATCTTCGGCCAGTTTCAAATGAGCCCAATCAGCAAAAATGCGACGCAAACGATGGTCGTTTGGCTTCAATTCATACACGAGCTGTATTTTAGGCACTTAAGTCAAGATCCTTACTTAAAATTTTCCACGTAGTCGAAGGACAAAGGCGAACAAGTTGATAACGACGACGCATCGACATTTCGGCGTCTTCTTCAATACTTCGCGCTACAGCAGCAATATTCTCTTCGGTACGCACATTTCTTTGTCTTGTTGATAATATTGAATCGAGAAGAGTAAAATTAGTGCGAAAACAATCAATAACTGCACGAATTGCTTGCTCACTAGACCGATTATATTGACGAAGTTTTTCAAAGTAAATTTCTGCAACTTGGAAGCGTTGTTCTGGCGTTAAACGATTCATGATGACTTGCCAAACCTTACTGAACAGAAATGTCAACACAGTTTGACATTATTAGCTGTCAAACCATAGTTATCGATGTGTATAGTTCTCATGCAGCTTAAAAAGCACCCATTATATTCACATAGTACAATAACTCGGCCCTAACTACTCTCACCGTTCCTATTCGCATCGGACGACTGTTCCTAAATATACCTCTGCATTACGGAAAAAGTGCGCAACTCTATTTATGATTCTACCACGGAAGCAATATTCTATTAAACGAATGAAGTTGCCTTAACTGCAGTGATAAATATGCCTTTTACGACCCATGTAGGACGGAACGGAATATTACTGTCGCGATATAAATTAACAGATTGGTTGCACTTACCTCAAAGGTGGTTGTAACTGTTGCAGCTGCAATAATAGCATTTCCAATATCGTCTTTATTAATTACAACGTAAGCAGCATGAAAAGTTTCTACGACGATCAAATTGATGAAACACAACCAATTAAAAGCAGTTACGTATTTGCTGTCTGTGTCGGGCCAAACAAGCAAAGCCTGCAGAAGCCATTTCCCCGGAATAATGCATTTCTTAACTCCATCACTTGACACGCCCTTTACAAACTCTGCAAGCAATTATAAATGTATCTCCTGACAACTTGCATTTATTTATGAAATAACCATTTGACAGTCTTCTTATTTTACTCTTGCCTATTGGCCTCATTTCGTCGAACGGCACTGGGAAACTGTCGCTGAAAAACTAAATTGAAGAATTATATTGGGCAAGCAGAGACAATTACGTGTCCAACAAATTAGTCTTGCTGCTAATAAATACGTTTTTTTATAACAAAATATAGTGTATTTTACAAAATTACTTGGTACAAAGTACCAAATATGCCCTACAAACAAAACAGCATCCATATTTAATTTGCTTGAAATAATTATGGAAATGCGTACATTTCAGATTTCTACATAAATTATGCCTTACACTGAAAACAATGATTATCTCAAACCAATTGAAATATTTATTTCAACTCCTGGAAGCTTCCCTTTGACCAATCAAATACAATCTTTCCACCTGAAGTCTTGTTTTTCTGACCAAGTGCACTCACTTCTTATTGATCACTCTTGCCTTGCATGGTCTCCATTCTTGAAGAGATCTTGTGTTGTATAAGTTCGTGCGTCGCCTGCATAGTTGATGAGGAAGTAAACGAAGTAGCAGCTGGCAAATGATTTACACTAATTGAAGGTAATTGTTACGTCCATGTTTCTTTCATCTAAGTACATGTCTTAAAGTGTTTATTAAGAATAATTTTAGTTGATTAAAATCTAACATTTGATTAATAATTAACTAATGATAATGTAATAAAATATTTCCATTTGGGAAGAATATAAGATAGAAATCATTTGTCAAGGTATTAAGTGAGTTTGGCTAAATACAAGTACTTTTAAAACTAGTGAAAATAATTATTTTAACTGCTGGAAAATTTGTAACTTGAACATTGTTATCAAGTCTTCGTTTTGTACTGAAAACTCTTTTAAATTAACTGCTGTTACAAATACTCACATAAATTGCTTTCAGTATCAAACACATGCAAAGAGTTATCCACTGGGTGAAGCCGTACCATCTTGAGTTAAAAAGAAAAGATTCGTACACAGAATCTAGTAAAGTTGTACGAAATTACAAAGAATAAGAAATGGTCCTAAATTAAAACGAAGGTAGTAGTAGAAGTATTTAGCTTATTTTAACAATATGCAAATAGTTAACCATCATCATTTAACAGCGAAAAGTCTTGTTAATTAATTGTAGTTATACATCCTTACACAAAATATTTACGTTCATTATATATCAGATATTATTAAATGTTTAAAATCGTAACACATTGAGTTAAAAAGGGAAGATATATGGGATCCAAAAAGAAATATTTTCAAAATAGCAATGTCCATTTCACAACGAAAATTATGCTAAAAAAGTACAGAATGGAGTAAATGGAGCAAGTAAAGATTCACTAGGAAAAGTAAGAGTAAGTATACTAGTTTTAGAATATTAATTTAATATACACCTTGATCAATTTAAGTCGAAAAAACGTTATACAATAACACTTTTAGAGTAACTTAGATTTTATTTCTGTTTATAAGTAAAAGCTTTTTCAAAGATTATACTTTTGCAGTACATATGTTTCTTTCTACTATTAAAATATACAATTTTCTTTTGTTATTACTTCTAAGCCTTTTTCTAGAATTTATTTTCATATCTTCTCTTTATCTGGTCCTCTCTAACCTTCTACTTCAGATATTTATGCTCCTTATTAAGCTAATCTACTATTTTACAGTTTTCAAGTACCCAAACTAAATTAATCTTTGAAAAAATTACAGTAATAATCCATATCAGGGCACTATCGAGCCAAAAGTTATTGTTCCACTTGCTATTAGTGTTCATCGTAAGCAATCAGAAAATAATTCTGAGTTTAATGAGTAAACAATCTCAGAGCATATAGTGTGAATTTTTTTATCAATAAAACCTCTTCCTCATTCTTATTTAGATAATATAAACAGTTTTATCGCTGAATGTTGGTCTCAATCATCACGCATGTGAAATTCGAAACAGACAATGCTTATGAGATATATCTCGCTTCATCTTGTTAGTCTTGATAGGGGGAATTCCTAAAAACCCTAAAATATTTTGGCTGTTATTGGACAGAAGAAGGGAAACTCAAGGATCTCCGGTAGCTTAAGATTTTGTAATGATGGAACTAACAGATCCAAACAAAATAGTTGAAGCCTTTGCTAAAACATTTTCGAAAGTATATTAGCTACAGGCACTCATTGAGGAAAGTCTCAATAGCTTTTACATTGGAACCTTCACAAAGAAAGAAACACTAACAGCCATAAAACACCTTAATCAAGGACTATGCAATTTTATGCAATCCCTTATGTACAATTTATAATCTTGCTCTTCGTACTTGTACTTTTCCAGATACCTAGAAGATAAGTAAGATTACGCCCATATATAAAGCAGGAGGCAAATATGATATTTTGAACTACAAACCTGTCAATATTTTGTGCAGATTTTTGGACACTTGCTTTACGACAGGCTATACAATTCCATTTGGTCTTTTAGTTCCACGCAGCAGCATGTGTTTATATCAAGATCGGCCTTTTAATTTATCTGAAATTATCCAGTACATCAGTTCTAGCACTGATTCAAAAGATCAAGTCGATGTTCTTTACATTGGCTTCGCGAAAGACACTATCGATCACATGATACTATTTATTTACTCTTGCTATGTCAGATATAATGGCTTTTATTCCTTTATTTTCACCGTTTACATCAAAGATTTTCTATCATTGCTTGTCACGCCTCAGTCAGTGCTAATGACTTAAAAATTAACGGAAAAATAACAACAACCTTCAACTGCGAAGCTCTACAAAAGGTTTTAAACACTGCCTATCACTTATGTAATACAATAATAACAAAACAAAAATCAAAATCAACAAATGTACAGTTATCTCGTGTATAACAAAGGAGAACCCAGAGGTATATTCTTATTCACTCTATTTTTTTCCAAAACGATCACAAATCAAGGACCTAGGTGTTCTATTCGATCGGCTCCTACAGTTGACTGACCGCTTTTTATCCATTTGTAAATCCAGATACGCTAAAGACACTTTACCTTACCCTGGTACATCCAAAACTGGAATATATGTCAAGTATATGGTACCCTCATCACCTCTATCAGAATTTACTGCTTAAGAAGACGCAGAGAAAGTTTTTGAAGTATCTAACTTATAAAGCTTCTGATAATTATCCTGCCAGAGGTACTTACTGTCGAGAATTGCTACAGAAACAACTTCGTCTCGGTTTCTGATTGCAAAGAGATTTCAAGTGCTAATTTTCAGCTGCTTAACAATGGGATCGACGCTCCGAATTTACTATATGCTGTTGATATTAAGGTTCCAAAATATGGAATATTCGCCGAAGTCACAGCTATAACAAACATTATTGCCACAGCGCCTGTCATATGCACATAGTTAAAAATGCCAACAAAACTTATTCGGATCCTTTTTATCTTTCCGCTCCAATTAACTACCATTGAACTTAAATTTTCATTGAAAGCGCTTATTAATTATTAACTTTTGTAAGGCTCTAGTATTTCGTTTATATGTACTTTATTTCTTTTTAGTTCTAATTTTCAACTTTTCAAATCTTCTTTTTATGGGGCGTAGATTAATTTAACACTGCACTATATTATTGTATTGTCCTTTTAAAGAAGTAATCTGTTCGACAATGAAGACAATTAGTATTATTACGTAGATTTCTTGCACTTATTCAGACTAGTGCTAGAAAACCTATTATTATTATTACAACACCCAGTATATGCTGAGCGAATATATTAAACATCTGAATACTTATATAAAATGCTAACTTGTATGTAATTCATATAATTTTAATTCTTTATTGGGTGATGTTATATGTAATTTTAAGCAATTGTAAATCATAGATTTACTTATAAAAGTATGTGGAGCATGAATGCATTATTAACTATCAATAAGTCGGATTCTTTCATATTCATTAAATAAAATACCTGAATGTACGTAAAGAAATATAAAATTGGATATACATATGTGCCTTTGTTTCGTATTTATTGTAATCATTTTATTTAATGAATAAAATAAATAATTAATAACAAGTAATGCATTGTATTTAAACTAATTTTATTTACTTCAACTACAGAATTCAGAACAGAAATACACATTATTGTGCTGCAAAATTTCGTGATTTTCTTATAAAATATGTGTTAAGTAGGTGTAAATTTGAAATAGTATTTAGTATTTGTTTTATGCAGTTGTTTATAAATGCAGCAATACAAGCGGATTCCTTCAATGTGATCATAATAATAATTAACTTATTTGTAATGCATTAATTTCCAATTAGTATTTACAGAATTACTCATTAATTTAGGTCGTATTTCATTATATTAGGCTAAAGCCAAATACAAAATTCCATAAATACGAATACCTTAACAAACCTATAATAACCTAGAAAATATTCAAAGTAATGGCATATGTCGAAATCAAGAATAGTAATTTATATTTTTAGACTAACAACAAATCGACTCCTGATAGAAACATCAATTCATATCAAGTACTTTGTCACATCGGGGAATAAAACACAGCAAAGCAAGTAAGATAACAACTAGACATTTAAAATTAGCCATATTAGAACCGAGGAAAATGAAGGGAGGATCGTTTTACCATACAAAACTGAGTACATAATTTCTGGAATCTGACAAAGTAATAAATTTAAATGACAGTTTATGGAAGAAATTTATGAAAATTAGATCTAAGTCACACGATCTATCTTAACGTGGACATCATGATATAATGAATTTGTTGCTCAAAGAAGTTTGTGTTATTTGAACTAGTTCCATCGTTTAAAGGATTTATATATTCTGATCGTTCGGCAGTTCGTTTGGGTTTTGGAGATATATGAGCATATATCGTGTAATATGTATATTTGTTCGAATATTTTAGAAAAAGTAGAAGATAAAGGAGCTGGATAATAATTACCCACAGTTCTATCTCCTTTGAAAATTGAGATAGTTCGAGCTCTTTTCCACTTGGTTTGATAAATGTTTTACAGAAGCGTATAATTTTTTAATGAATACACAACAACCATGCAATAATCTTTAATTAATAGGTAGGGAGGGTATTTGATCATCAGCCGCAATCCAATTAGATTTTATACTTTGCAAAACCTCTTCATCGTGAATTTGTTTAATGTAAATTTTAATGGAACTATAGTGGATCGAATTAAATAAAAAAGATAAATAAAACTCATTTCTACAATATTGTATACGTATTTCGACGTCTATGTTATCATCATCAGCAGATAATTAATCACAATGTCGCACCGAGATCCGCTGTAAAACCGCACGAAAGCAAGTCTATGCCAGTGATTAACCGCCAGTAGATAAGCTATGAGGATTCAAGTCCAAAATTCTATGTATTTTCTTATAGAGCTTCATTTCGCATTTCTTGACTCCGCCGCAGGTATGCCAACCTCAATGCATGCATATGTTTTAGTAGACAGACTGCTATATAGACTGGTACTCAGGCGGACAGACTGGTAGACAGATAGACAGACAAATAAGCGGACTGTTAGACTGAGAAGTTATGCGGTCAACCATGAAATTCTATAAAACGCGGCGCGAAAGCGAAAACTGTTGTCAATGTCGTACACTACACCCTCAGAACAGCGTTATTTGATAAAAGCTGATGCGGACAATGTTTTCCTAATACAGCTTTCTATAGAGGAAGGATATCTGAGTTCGCAGCAACATTTACTAAATAATGGTGTCCTGCGTTAATTGTTGAAATACATTTTTTATTTAGTGCAATAAAGTCAATAAAATGGGCATTAAGCAAGAAAACCCAAGAGAAAAGCTGTTCATAAGTTAGTAATAAAATGGCACAAGGAAAAGCAATCCTTAATCCACGTAGTTGATGCGTATGATTGAGGATAATCATTAATGAATGCAAAGCAAAAGCTTGGACTATGAATATGATATTCATGAGTTAGAAATAAAACTGAACAAAAACAAGAAATCCTTAAACAAAATAGGTGAAGAGCATGATTGAAGATTTTCTTTAATAAATGCACAAAAGCATACAACAATTTTTAATCAACAGGTAGAGAAAATATTTGATCATCACAAGTAGTCCAAACAGGCTTCCAATAAAGGATGCTCTGTAAAATCTCTTCATCATAAATTTGTGTAATGATGAAACTATTATTGACACCAAACTCATTTTGCATACACGAAATCAATAGAATGGGCAAGAGGTAAATGAAGCAGAAAGAACATATCAATAGAAGTTTGGACTATATCGCCAGGATTATCATCATCATTAGCATTCATAAGTTCGACATATAACAGTGGGAAGATAAGAAATCCTTGGGCTGAATAGCCAATTTTTTCGGTGAAGCTCATTCTATAGTACAAAGCAAAATCAAAAAAAATTTAAAGTATTCTCAACTATTGATACTACTCCGCGAAATGAACGCCCAAAAGTTCTGAATGAACATGATCAGAGAAGTGGTACAAACTTAACGAGTTTAAATTCAGGATAGATAAGTGCACTGAAAATGATTGTAAAGATTGAATTCTATCGTTAAAAGAAAGTGAATTTAGAAAACATAAGGAGGAGAGAAAAGTCGGATGTAATGAATAGTATTCATATAATAGTTATATATTATAAAGCATAGAGGTGGATCGGTGATGATGTGGAATTTTTAATAGTGACTAAGGTTAGTTTACTTAGATATCCTGAAACTGTATTTACATTGATCCGTCCAACGATCTTCCAACACAAGCAATGTCCGAAAGATATAGCTAAGTTTGTACAAGGATGATTGGTTTATAATGTAACTAAATTATAATGAACTACTCAGGAAATATTTCGAAAGAAAAATCAAAACAACTACAACAGGGGCTTCCAAAGTATACCTCGCCGCGCCCGGGGCTGCCACAAAGAGTCTCCAGAGGCGCCACGACAGCCTCGCCAAAATCTAAATATAGAAGTAACCTTAAAATTGAAGATGAAATTCGTGTTGCTCTATCAAAAATAACACCAAGATTCCACAAACTGATCGAAAATAAACAAGCCCATCCCTCTCATTAGGGCAGAAAACATTTTTGAAACTCTTATTACTTGTACCCAATTACGTTTAAAATGATTCTTTGTTTTGTATTAACTAGTTACTATTTCTATTCTCAAAATCAATGTGATTTTCTTTATTTTTCGATTTATTTACGTTTTCCTTCTTCTCCTTATTACAATTACTAAAAAAAAATTACCTAACCATTCGCAAAGTATTTAAGCAAAATTAAAGTCTTATAAAACTCTAAAAGTTAAATTTAGAGATCATAGCATAGAATTTATTTAAATTTAAGTTTTTAGACTTAAAATTATCAGGTTTCCAGTTTTGCTTCATATGAAGGGCGCCGCCGGAAATATTCTGCACATTAAGGGCGCCATGGCTTTAAAATGTTTGGGAACCTATGAACTACAACATAATTAATTTGGTAGGTAGACTTCCGCGGTCGTGGTCCATGCTATCTGCTTCTGGGTTTCCGGGCTGGAACCGCGTCACACGTTTCGTGGGGTACGAAATGGGTACGAAACGTCGGCAGATATAATAGTGACGCGGTTCCAGCCCGGAAACCCAGAAGCAGATTACAACATAATTAATAAGGAAATATTGAAAAAAGCATTATTAGAAAAATGCCAAACACCTGCCAATTTTACAGAAAACTTAGATAAATCTATTCTCAAAAGAGCTTTATGAGAAACTACTGAGGGGCTCCAACGAAATATTATTTTTTATTTAATTTTACAAATTATTTTTGTTATCTGTACAAAAACTTGTCATAATGATATAATGAATTGTTTGCTCAAAGAAGTTTGTGCTGTTACTTCGACTAGTTCCATCGTTTGAGGGATTTATATATTTTGATCTTTCGGCAGTTCATTTGGAATTTGGAGACACGTGAGCATATGTTATGTAATATTTGTTCGAATATCGAAAAAGTAGAAGGAAGGGGATCAGATAATAATTACCAGGAGTTCTATTTCCTTCTTTGAAGTAGAGATAATTCGAGCTCTTTTCCACTTGGTTCGATACATTTTTTCTGAAGAGTATAATTGAAGAGTTGTCTTTAACGAACACACAAAAACCATGCAACAATCTTTAATTAATTGTTAATTTAGTTAAATCTATTCCCAAAAGAATTTTATGAAAAACTAAAAAGGGGCTCCAACGAAATATTATTTTTTATTTAATTTTAGAAATTATTTTTTGTCATCTGTACCAAAACTTATCATAATGATATAATGAATTTTTTGCTCAAAGAAGTTTGTGTTGTTACTTTGACTAGTTCCATCGTTTGAAAGATCTATATATTTTGTTCTTTCGGCAGTTCATTTCGAATCTGGAGATACATCAGCATATACGTATTATGTAATATTTTTTCGAATATCTTAGAAAAAGTAGAAGGTAAAGGGATGGCGTAATAATTACCAACAGTTCTACTTTCTTCCTTGAAGTGAAGATTATTCGAGCTCTTTTCCACTTGATTGAATGCAATTTTTCTGAAGCGTATAATTGTAGATTGTCTTTAACGAACACAAAAAAACAGGGGGGCAAAGAAATATTTTTGATTGCATTTTAGAGATTATTTTTGTCATGTGTACAAAAACTTTTTCTGATATTCGATGTTGCTATATTTATAAAATGTTCTTGTAATTTTAAATAACAGCTTTCATATGACTTTTTAACGTTACTAAATGGAAATAAATGTATTGCTTCGTAATGAGATGTGTAAAGATGATTGTCAATATTTAAGGGGCTTAACTGAATGTTTTTGCAAGCAAAATTTTGAATGTCATTATTTCTAATTAAACTACAAACAAAATATATATTTTCCGCGTTTACACCATCTTCCTCCAGCACCAGAAATAGTATCTACTCTCTTTTTGCATAAAATAAATACTTTTATATTTAAGACCAGTTTGCTTTTCGGACGATTACATTTGTCAGCAGAGTGTAAAACGAGAAAGATATTCGCAGAACCTAAAAAAATTCTCCATAAAGAAAATCCAAAGGACACTTCTCACTTACGGATATATAACTAAGAAAATTTAAATTTATAAATCCAGCGGCAGTTAATCTTTGAGCTTTCTGACATCGCTGCACCATGAAAATTACTGCCTTTCTAAATTCTTTATCCTCAGAGAGTTGCCAATTGCATTTGTATATACCGTCACTTAAGTTCTCACTCTACAAAGAAATTTAACACATTTTCGTTTATATTTACATGAAAACGAATTATTTTACCTGAATTTCTAATTCACTACCAACGTAACAGTAATAAAATAACTGAAACATGTGTCCCACTGAGAAAGTTAGCATCGTTAGAAACTGGGAAGGATCTGTTTGCTAAAATGTATACAACTTATTTAATAGTAATATTAGAGAAACATTTACTTTACCAAAATTACAGTCGAAGAACACAAAGCGGATGTACTGGTGATAAATTGGAAAAGAATTGCAACCCTGAATAATTCCTCCAATTTCTCACAAATGCTAAAAAATATATCTGTTCATTGAAGAAATATAATTAATAACGATTAATTAGTAAATATGCGAATATTGCGCTGCACGTCATGAGTGTAGATATAGAAGGCTCCGAGTCATTATTTGCTCGACGACTAGAATATACGTAGAAATATGTCTTACTTAAACGTTGGATCTTTCTGCAGTTAGGTGTAAGATCAATTGTGAATTAAGCTTCACTTTCCCTGTGTGATTATTTCTTTTCATTCCGTTTTGTCTATTGCACGATCTCCTGCTTTTTCCCACTTTATTTCTCGCTTTTGCAAATGATTTTTCATCTCCTCTTCCTGTCTTTTTTGGTCTTTTGCTTTTCGTGTCGGATTGTTTAACCTCATATACTTTCTTTGCAATTCTTTTATCTTACATTCGTAGAAGATGACCGAACCATCCTATTTGTTTTTCTTTCATTGTATCTACGTGTATTATTGGTGGTATGTTAAGTTGTTCCCTAATTACTTCGTTACGTAAGCCTCTCTCGTTAGCCTCTCTTTTCTTGTTTGCTTTTTGTCGTAAAAACTAAATTTTTGTTGAGTTCATCCTACTTTTAGTTTTCTGATTGTGAACGCTACTTTTTGAGCCATAGTTTGTGATTGACACTGCTATCTTCTTGACCTTCTCTGGTATTTCTTGCTTCGCCAAAATGGTCGTACGAATTACTTTGAATAATATTCCTGCAGCCTCTATTCGTTCGTTGATTTCCACTTCTATTCAATTTTCTTGATTAATTAAAACCCATAAGTATTTATATTGGTCCTTTGTTCTCTCGAGATTATCATGGTTTTTGTTTTATCTACATAACGTTTCATACTTCTTCTTTGCATTTCGGTAATGTAAGCACTCAAATATTTCTGTAGTGCTTTGTTCCTGCTCTCAACACCATGTCAACTGCAAACACCGTCTCGTTAATGTCTATCATCTTTCACTTGTACCCTACGTAATAGCTTTTTAGGCTTGTTTTGCGAACAGTAGTGATCTATGGTTACAACCTTGTCTGAATCCTTTCTTCGTTCTAAATGCTCCTGACATTTAGTGTCTTATTTTTATCACACGCAAATGCTTTCTTCATATATCCTTTTGACCGCTCCTATTATTTCTCGACCCCCTTTGCATTAGACTTTTCCATATATCTTTCCCTTTTAGTCTGTCGAATGCTTTCTCTAAATCTATATAGCAAATTATTACGCCCTTATTAACCGAAATTAATAGTAAACTAAACGTCCGTACTCCTACCTTAAACGATTATTTACTTGTCTTCCAGGGCGCTAAAACTTTCTCAAAGTCTCGGAGAGTTAGGAGAGGTTCTTTATCCACACATACATATATCAAAAAAGGTGGCACAGTATTGTTTCCCTGAAACTAGTTTGCTAATACTGAAGCAAAGAATATCCACAAAATACTATCGGTTACCCAACTAATTTAAAAAGAGGATTTCTTTATTGTTCAGTTTGAAAAACAAGAATATACAAACTTGAGGTATAAATTTACCATATATCAGAAAGAACACAAAATTTGTAATCCCAGTTGGTTGACCTCGTTTATGACACAAACATATATATGTATCTGTTGTACAATCCACTAATGATCTACATTATAGCAAAATAAGTATTTTATCTATCGTATATATAAAGCAAACAAAAGAAAACTTTAATTATTCCCAACTGTACATATAGATGGTGCACAGAAAAGTTTCACAATCACCATTCAGTAAAAATAACTTACTCTCAATTCAAATTACATTAAATTCTGTACTCTAATATTAAAACTCCTTACAGTAGAAGATAATTTATTCATGTACTAAAGAAAATGAAGTTACTGTATATTTCTAAATTGTTAATTAAATAAGAAAATTACTGTATGTATGTATGTATGTATATATATATATATATATATATATCCTCGTGTGAAGTAATTTTCTCATTTTATATTAACAATTTAAAAATATACAGTAGCTTCATTTTTTTTAGTTCACCTAATGTTTCCTGTAACATCGGTAACTTTCATACCCTTAATTACGAAATATTTAATCACCGCACGATACTCTGCTTTTTCCATTTTAACAAAACGACGTGTTGCTTCTTTTTCAATCAGCTGTCAAAAATATACTGATCAGTATATTTTTGACAGCTTGAAAAACAGATTGAAAAAGAAGCAACACGTCGTTTTGTTAAAATGGAAAAAGCAGAGTATCGTGCGGTGATTAAATATTTCGTAATTAAGGGTATGAAAGTTACCGAAATAAAAGATGAGTTACAGGAAACATTAGGTGAATCTGCTCCATCATCCGCCATAATAAGTAGACGGGTAAATGAATTTAAACGTGGTAGAACAAGCTGTGTTGACGAAGCGCGCTCTGGAGCACCCAAAAACGTGACTTCTAAGGAAATGATTATAAAAATCCATAATATTATTACGCAAGATCGACGACTCAAAGTGAGAGAGATATCAGATATAGTAAACATTTCAATAGAACGTGTACACCACATTTTAACGAAAGAATTGGGCCTTTCCAGGCTTTCGACAAGATGGGTGCCGCGATTGCTTACGACTGATCAAAAGTTCACTCGTTTGCGCATTTCCAATGAGTGTTTGGACCTTTATAAGTGGAATCCGGTTGAATTTTGTAGGCGATTTGTTACTTGCGATGAAACTTGGATACACTATAGTACACCCGAAACTAAACAACAGTCGAAACAATGGTTAGAACGTGGTTCTGCACCTCCAAAGAAAGCGAAAACCACTTTATCGGCAAACAAGGTGATGGCATGAATTTTTTGGGATTTGAAGGGCATTTTGCTCATTGATTACCTTCAGAAAGGTGCCACAATAAACGGACAATATTGTGCAGAACTTCTACAAAAATTAAATTTTAAGATTCGTGCTAAACGGCCAGGAATGACAAAGAAAAAGATTCTGTTTCACCAAGACAACACTCCCTCGCGTACCAACACATTTGCGATGTCCAAAATTCACGAGTTGCATTTCCAATTAGTACCGCATGCGCCTTATTCGCCGGATCTAGCCCCTTCCGACTTCCAACATTTTCCAAAATCGAAAACGGCACTAGGTGGAAAGAAATGTTTGTCTAACGACTAGTTTATCATCTTCGTAAAAGAGTATTTTGCAAACCGTCCGTAATCGCATTTTAGAGATGGCATAAGGGCATTGGAGCGCCGTTGGAATAAATGTATTGCTCTTTTAGAAGAATATATTGAAAAATAAAAATTATTTTGTATTTAAAAAATTCGTTTTTCTTTTCCATTCTCACTACTTGTCAAACTATCCTCGTATATACATATGTTACATGAAATTATGAAATATTAAATCTATAAGGCAAATTTTGCATGGACTAAAGAAGATGTAGCTAGTGTATATTTCAAATTGTTAATGTAAAATAAAAAAATTACTGATTTACTTCTTTTATAACAAACAGGATGAAGGTTATTTTAAGTTCTTGGATCAACGGTAATATAAAAGACAGAATAAATGGATGGCTACCACCTGTTCACAGTAAGGATCGGAGTTCCGTGTACACAATTTCTATTTCCTTCCGGTAAGTTCGCCAAAACGACATGACTTCGAAATAGAACTCTGCAATTTACTGCGGATAAAACGCACGTATTAATTTGAAGATGTCTAAATAAATATATACCAAAATCCCTTGTAAAATTCAAAGAAAGTATGAGGTTGATTATGTTCAATTACCAAGAAAGAAAAAGTAGTTCGAGCCAAATGCATGTCAAAAATAAAAATGATTGAAAATTGATATTTTCTGCTGTGCCATTGTTGATTACAATTACAGAAATTAATCGAAAGTTTCTGCGCTAAAGTAAGATGGCTACTTTACCAACTAGGCCACCAGGCAGTACAGAGTCTAGTTTCTTAATACGCCATAAATCACATTATGGAAACATATCCAATAGTTATAACCCGTAGTCAGATTTTTTATGCTACTAAGTATGTATAAATATACTCAATGACATTAGAAGTGTTACACCTAGAAGGAATAGTTTCCTGGACGTGATTTTTTGGTAATGTGATAAGCTTAAGTCAAGAATGAAACGATCAGATTTCCAAGAAATTTTATTAACACTAATTTGAAAAAAAATCAATAATGTGTTTGGCGACCCCGTAGCTGTAGACACTCCTGTACACGTCTAGGCATCGACAAAATAAGATGGTCGATGTCTGCTTGTGGCACCTCGTTCCAAGCAACTTGAACTTGGTGGATTAACTGTGCCAGAGTTTGTGGAGGATGGTTCAAATTGGTCAGTCTTCTCCCCATTATGTCCCACACATGTTCGATGGGATTTAAATCCGGTGAACGGGGTGGCCACGGCAAAACATTAACGCCAGCTTCTCGTAGAAAGTCCATAGTACGACGAGCAATATGTGGACGCGCGTTCTCTTGCTGAAAAAGGACGTGTGGACGGCCATCTAGATAAGGCAATAAAGTGGTTTGTGGGACGTCATCAACATAACGCGCAGTTGTCATACTGCCCCGAATAAACAGAAGAGGTGATCGGCTTCCATATGCAATAGCCCCCCAAACTATTACTCCAACAGTCCCGTGCACATGCCTCTCAACAGCAAATCCAATATCACGTCGCTCTCCACGACGGCGTCTTACCCTCTGACGGCCATCATGCATGCCTAGGCAGAATCGCGATTCGTCGCTGAATACGACATTATGCCATTCTGCTTCCCAATGCTGCCGTTCTCTGCACCAGTCCAAACGTTGACGACGATGTTCTGCAGTCAAAGGAAGGACTAATCGTGGACGGTATGAAGCAAGTCCAAAAGCTCGAATGCGGCGATATAATGTTCGCATACTGACAATGCGACCTTCTACACCAAACCATTGGTCACAGAGTTGGCGCGTAGTAGCAAAACGGTCTCGCAGAGCTAGTAGTCTGAAGTGCCTGTCTTGACGCTCTGCGGTACGCCTCGGTTGACCTGTTGGTCTGTTTCGTGTTCCTCTACCTTCTTCTGTCCACACCCTACACACACGCATTACCGTCATTGCAGTGTTTTGCCGTGGCCACCCCGTTCACCGGATTTAAATCCCATCGAACATGTGTGGGACATAATGGGGAGAAGACTGACCAATTTGAACCATCCTACACAAACTCTGGCACAGTTAATCCACCAAGTTCAAGTTGTTTGGAACGAGGTGCCACAAGCAGACATCGACCATCTTATTTTGTCGATGCCTAGACGTGTACAGGAGTGTCTACAGCTACGGGGTCGCCAAACACATTATTGATTTTTTTTCAAATTAATGTTAATAAAATTTCTTGGAAATCTGATCGTTTCATTCTTGACTTAAGCTTATCACATTACCAAAAAATCACGTCCAGGAAACTATTCCTTCTAGGTGTAACACTTCTAATGTCATTGAGTATACATTAAACTCTTTATGATTGGAAATTAATGAAAATTAATACTTTCTGCTATACCATCAAAGACGTATTAATAATAATTTTCAATTTACCATCGTAAAGAGTTTAATTATATATTTATATATAATGATTAGCAAAAATCCTGTTTCAAAAAGTACTACATCCAGCCGAATTAACTATTCTAATCACAATGTCAAAAGAAACTATTTCGTTATGAAAAGCAAATTAACACCTTAGTGGCTCGAACTGGAATGATGTTAACACCCCAGTGCATAATTTACAACCACCACCACGAATATTTGAAAATATTTCCAATAAGTCAAACGTACTTAAGCCGATTACGTAAAGGGCGCAAGAAAAAACGAAACAGAAAGCAACAAATTCAAGCTCGTTATTAAAAGGTAAATAGTTATCAAACTACTAAAAAAAACGTGAGGACAGTTATATTAAGCCACTGAACACTGTAAAAGTAATTAGAATAATTAGACGACGACATTAAAGAAGAAACCGACATTCGACCCCAATCTTCAGCAACTTCAGACAGAACCTCTTAGAGTGAGTTACCATGTCCCCTTAGGAGAATAATTTAGTAAAATAAAAAAATAATACCGACAAATTTAACTAGAAAATTAGATAAAAAGAGTCTCCTAAAATATGAAGGTATAACGACTCAGAGTCGTAATGAAATGAAGCCGATTGCAAATTATAAATCACCCAATGACAATGGAACCTATTACGAACAGAGAAACTAACTGATTTTAAATATACCCAAGAAAATTATTACAGGGACGTACACATAATATGAGCGAAACTTTGCTGAAATTCATACTGCCAAAATAAATTAAAAGTACAAATCAAACATGTAACAATATATATATATATATATATATATATATATATATATATATATATATATAATACTTGCTTGTTGTTTATAATCATATCTTATGCTTTAAATATTTTACAAATTCTACCCAGTTTGCGAATTCACGAAAGACGCCTAAATTAGTAAACATTTCACTAGCTTTTATAAATCACTACTTACTCTTCACCTATGATCAAGCACACACCCATGACGCGCAACTCAATATCGCTTCCTTATTAATTATTTACCCAATTAACATCTTTTGCTGATCCAAACACTTTAAAACCATGTTCCTGTCGGGAATTACCTCGCCAAATAATATTAATCGTTGATTATTCGATTTCTCCGAAAAAATATTCTTAAAAATATTCCCCACTATTTCAAATTGAACTGCGCAAATCATTACAAGTGGTATAATGAAGAAATCGAAAGTATTGACTAATATAAGGATGTACCATTCGGTGAAGTACTGCCAAATATATAATCCTTCGTAGACGTATGATTGATTCCACGGAAACGGATACTCGGATTTGAAAATCAATCCCGTGTTCATTACATATGGTGTTAGGGTCATTATTGAATTGCAAACGATAGCAGGTCCATAACAACCGAATGTCAAAAATAATGCCACGTAACATTTCTTAGACATTTCTTTTTCTTTCTTAGGATTAAGAACAGTCAAAGGCCAAAATTTTCGCCAAATGCTGCATAGAATATGATTGATTGTCGTCTTCTTGAATGCGATTACGTAAAACCTCACCAAACCCTAAAATAATGGATAATATTTTAAACGCGGAATATACATTATATCAAACGAAAAGCAGTAACTATTCAATAAAACGCAAAATATTGGTTTAATCATAAAAGTTTGTTATGTTGCCTTCAAAATAAACCCAACTCGATGCGATATATTTACACCTGTGGATAATCTAGTTTTCAAAAGTTCATTCTTAGAACCACTTTCCAGTATACCCTTCAGCTTCTTTTCTGAATTTTGTGTCATACAGGGTACTACAGAACTAACGCCCGAATATTAAACGTAAATAACAAAGCAACTCTAAAAGTTATTTGAAAACTTATTTCACCGTTTGAAGGGGCAATGTTTGATCTTTACTGTACTATAATTTTTTAAAAAGAAGGACAGACGCATGACAGCAACTGTTGATCGTTACGTATGCAAGGATGATATGGGTTGGGTTTTTTTAGACAGATGGCATTTTGCGACAAAATTGTTAATACTATTCTTTAGTTGAAATTTGTCAAAATTTAGGAAAGATTTATCGAGTAGTGTTGTGTTGAGACTTGTCGAAAGTGAGTAAGTTTATGTATTTATGAAATTATGGAAAAAGGTCAATACTGGATAGGAAAACGTGTGTATAAATCAAAGAGAACTTGAATGCAGTTTATAAAGGCCGTTCACCATCAATGACTATCATCAGATATAGGCTTAATGAATTTAAGTCTGACTGAACATCCGTCTTTGATAAGGAGCGGCTAGGTCGTCCCATTGACGTACGATATAGTGTTAGCAAACCGTCAAGTGAAGATGAGTAAGATTATTAATATGATAAACACCTCAATGGAATTTGTGCAAAATATCCTTAATGAAAAATTGAGTATGAGAAAGCTATCGGCGAGGTGCAATGTTTGGTCATGTTTAAGGGCAATACGAGTAAGTTTCTGCGGCGTTATGTAACTATTGAGGAGACATGGCTACTTCACTACACGCCACAAATCAAAGATCAGTCGTCACGATGGGCTTTTACCGGTGAACACAACAACTGGAAAAGTTGTAACGATTCTATTTTGGGGTTCGCAAGGCATAATCTTAATTGATTATAAGAGAAGGACGATCACCGGATAGTACTATGTTGATTTATTGGACCGATTCGGTCCAATTCATCGTGCTAAAAATGACTCGATGATGTCCCCTACCTTTTTTCTTGATTTGCGACCTCAAACCGACGAAATTGTTGGCACTAGATATCACAAGTGATAATTACATTCATCGGAAGAAATTCACAAAAACTACGACCTCTTTGTCCCACCGTATGTACATCAGCTTAAGGGGAAGTAGATCAGCTTTTGCTCGGAAAATTGCCTTAAGGTCAAACTATACTTTTCTGACTTTGATATTAAAATAAAACACAATTTTGATAGGCGTCATTCTACCGATTTCGTCTCACATTATTACTGGTGGTCAAAAATAGTGCCTTCTTTCTAACATCAAGAACAGAAAAGTATAGCTTGACGAACTAAACGACAACGAGCTAACAAAGAAGCGGAAATGTTGAGACGGTGATATTTTTGTTGAATTTTACCCATTGAATGCAATCGTGTTACAGTCGATTGGTTACAAACCATTACTAAAATCAATTCCCGACTTAGTTGCGTGAGTCGTCATGAATTAAAGAGTTCAGACGATATTCATCAAATTCCAATAGTCCTCCGGAACATTGAGAATCGACGAAATTGTTTTCTTTAAATCGAGAAACCATTTATGTGCTGTACTCTCCTCAATTACGTTTTCTCCGTAAATGGTGCAAATGTTTCTAACGCCCTCCAACCCTCGTGTATTTATCTACTTGACATTCCATTTTCTTTTATCGGTAAATAAGACAATCTTTGTACAAATTCACAAATTCAAAAACTATTCAATTAGACAATAATAAGACATTAAAATAACTTGATATATACCTAACAATTCTTCGCGGTATTCTCATCCTAGAAACTAAAAGCGACGAACTCGTGTATCAATCCGATATTATAAAAACTGACTGTATTTAGCTTAAGAGTAAAGAAAAGCATAGCTGCACATCTCTGACAATAATACTGTAAAACAAAGATTAATAAAAAGTCTTGTGTTCTGCTATTTGTAGGTTTCTTTTGTTGCCTTTCTATTGCATTTATTTGTGTATCTTTCATGTTGTAAATACTACCAAAATTCTTCCAAGAACTCCAACAAATTCAAAATTCTCATTCCTATTACTTACCTCGAAGGTAGTTGTAACTGTCGCCGCTGCTCTAATAGCTTTTGCAATTTCGTTCCTGTGAATTACAACGTACGAAGCATGAAAGACTTCTATCGCCAACATATTCATAAAGCAAAACCAATTGAAGATCGTCAAATATTTATTTTCCATGTCAGGCCATACCAGCAAACCCTGAAGAAGCCATTTCCCTGCTATAAGACATTTCTTGGCACCATCTTTAGAAACGTCCTTTACAAACTCTGCAAGCATTTTAAGAGGCAAATTTGATAAGTTTTCAAATTAAAAATTAATTAAATTTACCATTTGAGAGTCTTCTTATACCCCTTCTATTTACAGCGCTCATTTTATAAACCAAAATGCGAAAAATTCCTTTCGAGTTGTTTGAAATTACTCTCGTAAAATTAGGAAATTCCTCATAAATATTACCTACTTCGAGGAAAACAAGGTCGAAATTAATTGTGCGTTTTCCAAATGAGCTTAATTTAATTTTGTTTGCACCTAATAAATATAATTTTTCAAAACATAATGAAATGCATTAAACAAAATTACGTGGTTCCAAGGGATTCTCTACATGTGCCCCTTTAATAAAATATTATTTTATATTTAATTTATTTCAAATAATTGTGGAGGTGTGTATGTATATTACTTTATACATGAATTATTTCTAAGGTGGAATTTTATCAAATCAAACCTATTTCTGACCAATCAGATATCAGATTTTCACGCGATGTTTTTCTTTTTCAGACCAACTACAATTAGATGGCAGTTCATGTATTAGATTAGTATCATTTTTAAGATCATGTATTGTGTTTATTTAGTATTTGGTGTAATATCGCGTACAGATGATAAATTTTTGAAAGCCGAAAGATAAATTTTCGAAAACAATTGAAATTTATCAAAGATAATTTTACTATTTTTGAATAAAACGCAATTGAATATAAAGTGTGTTTCAAATCGCGCGGTTTTTTTTTAAGAATAAATAAAATATAGATGGCGCTCTGAATTTGTCGGGTATGTGGGCATTTAAAAAGCGTGATGTATGACATTTATGAAAATGGCTTCTTACGCAGTACAACAACGCGTTCAAATTGTTGAATTTTTTTATGAAAATCAGCGTTCTGTGAAAAGAGATTTTAGAAAATTACCTGAATTTTATGATTTACATAATTGTCCATCTGAAAGCACTATTGGTCGAATTATGAAAAAATTTCAAGAGACCGGTTCCATGGAAGATCAAAAAAGTGAAAAATACAATCGTAGTGGTCGTTCACAAGAAAATATTGGTTTGGTTCGTGAAAGTGTTGCTGAAGATCCTGAAATGTCCATTAGACGACGTTCACAACAACTTGGACTTAGAGGATCAACAACATGGCGTATTTTATACAAGGATTTAGCTCTGAAGGCATATAAGATTCAAATAACACAGGAACTGAAACCATTAGATCATTTAAAATGTCGTTCATTTGTCAATTTCATCAATGAACAACGGATTTTTTTCGTTAAAAATTTTATTGAAAAGAGGCTGATGACGTTTAATCGAATGGACCAAAGTTGCCAATAATCTCTTAGTGTTTTCAGTTTGTAGATAAATTTTAGACGAGACTGTGGTTGATTAAATTAATCAGCTAAGGTTAATATAACCCCGCTCCACAATAATTTTCGTATTTTGTATACGTAATTCGATAACTAAGCTATCATCATCAGCAGATAATCACAATGTCGCACCTGGAACCACCGCAAAATTCTCACAAATACAGTGTTGCACAGTCAAAAACCAAACTCACACTGACTTTGTCTTTGTACGGATTTTGCCGCGGTTCCAGATGCGACACGGTAATTAATTTTCTGCTGATGATGACAACTTAGTTGTCCAAATACGTATACAGAATACGAAAATTATTGTAGAAATGGGTTATATTAACCTTAATTATTTAATTTCCAGTTTGTATTTAGAATAAATTCGCTTTATTTCTTTGTTTTTCGTTCCAGAATACAAACAATTTAATTGGCTTCCAAAATCTTTAATAATAATAATCAAGAAGCAGTAACAATGGTACCAATTGTGATGTCAATAACAGGTAATACAACAAAACAATTTCCCAATCACATACAAACTCTTGAAATAAGTTTACATACACACATAAACATACAAGAGGTAGTCATTACAATAGCAATAGTCAAAAAATATTTCTTAATCAATCATCTGTCATTCGATCAACGCAATCGCAGCTATAAAAACTACTTTTACATGACATAAAACATCATAAAATCTGTTTTGTAACGGATTATAAAACAATGCGAATATCAGCCGTGTACAGTCCGAGTTTAAATGCATGCCATCTTCCTCAAATATGCAAAATACTTTTGTATTCAAGACCAGTTTGCTTTTCGCACGATTACATTTGTCAGCAAAGTGTAAAACGAGAAAGATATACGCAGAACCTAAAAAAATACTCCATAAAGAAAATCCAAAGGACATCTCTCACTTACAGATATATAACTAAGAAAATTTAGATTTATAAAACCAGCAGCAGTTAGTCTTTGAGCTTTCTGACATCGCTGCACCATGAAAATTATAGCCTTTCTAAATTCTATGTCCCCAGAAAGGTGCCAATCGCATTCATATATACCATCACTCATGTTTTCGCTCTACAAAAAAATTAACACGTGCTTTGTTTGTATTTACATGAAACAGACCTAATTTACCTGAATTTCTAATTCACTGCCAACGTAACAGTAATAAAATAACTGAAACATGTGCGCTACTGAAAAAGTTAACATTTTTAAAAACTGCGAAGGATCCGTTTGCTAAAAATTTGTCAAAGTTTATTTGATAGTAATGGTAGCGTAACATTTTACCAAAACTACAGTTGAAGAACACAAAGCGGATGTACTGGTGATAAATTGGAAAAGAATTGCAACCCTGAATAATTCCTCCAGTTTCTCACAAATGCTAAAAAATATATTTATTTATTAAAGAAATGTAATTGGTAACGCTTAATTGGTAAAGATGCGAATGTTGCACTGCACGCCATGAGCATAGACGATTTTTTACGATTTTTTTACGATTCTCAGTTATGATTTGCTCGCCGACTAGAGTGATCGTGTCAGACGCGAATGTATAGACTTTTACATAAGCTGTTGCACGTTGTATGTAATAATATCATAGTTATTTAGTTCGAAAGGGCGACCATTGTTAGAAGCAGCAAATGAGAATCAAAATTGACCGGATTTACATTGCGATGGCTCAAAATTCAAATGTGTAATTTGCTATATATCTCCGCAAACGACACGTGAATAGCACGATTATAAAAGAAACTGGTTCACGAACAAATGAGCAATTTTATTCGACTTACGTATAACACTTTGTTGCGGATTCGTTTTACCTTTCTGTTTATTTTAGCATTTAACTGTGTGATTTCCGGTATAGTTTGTTCCTTTGTACGTATTTTGTTTTACAATACTGTATATTCTAGTGCCAAATTTTTTTTAATATTACCGTTATATAAATTTGCACATCCTTAACAGTTTTGCAGTTTAATTTCCAACTTTTCAACTGACAATTTAATAGTTTACGGCCCTGTATTTTTATATTTTCTTAATCTAGGAGGTTACCCTTAAATAATCTACGAGTTTAAGTTATTGTTTTGGAATTAGTTTAATGTTCTATTTGCTAACTTATCTTTTTTGTTGAATTTTTTATAAATTGTATCTATTGCATTTGTTTATCTACGTGAATTGGTGAGCTTGTTCAATTATAAAATATATCAGTTTAATAACTTTACTTGCTTTAGATTTGCGTACAACTAATTAATAATTTTGTTTTGCAACTATCGCAATTTTCTTTTAAAATATAAACTGTTCTGGATTTAATCTAAAATCATTTTTGGTATTATTAATTATTTAAGGATTATTCCTAGCTTCATGTTAATTATTAGTGTTATTGAAATGTTTTTTCATGTTTCCAACAATTACTTAATTTCGATCAACTAAAATATCTACGAGAGTGGTCTGAAAAGTTTCCGACCTCAACGTGAAGATAACAGCACTCATCAATAAAAGCTAGGGAACATAGTTATGTATCTATTGTCAAATACTCACCAAAGTTTCAGCCATTTTTGACGCGCAGTTGTTATTTGACAGTCGTTAGAGTGAGTCGATGTGTGATCGAGTATCGAGCTGTTATTAAATATTTGTTTTTGAAAGGCAATACGCCTACGCAAATCAAAGATGAGTTGGACTCAATGTATGAGGACTCTGCATCATCATTTACCACAGTGAAATTTTGGGCAGCTGAATTTAAATGCGGCCGTAAGACCTTTGGAGACGATGAACGCTTGGAATGCCCAAAAACTGCAACTACTGGCGCTAAAGTTCACCAATTGGTGCTAAACGACTGTTGAATTAAAGTGAGAAAGATAGCAAAGGCTATGAATATGTCCAAATGTGTTTGTGACATGTTAAATCAAGATTTAGGCATGAGAAAGCTGGCCGCGCGTTGGGTGCCGCGTTTGCTAACGTTAGACGAAAAACGTGTTCGAATGAATATTTCCAACGCTCTGTTGGCGCAGTTTAGGCGCAATAAATCTGAGTTTGGCACCGATTAATTACTATAGATAAAACTTGGATACACCATTATACGCCCGAAACAAAAATACAGTCAAAACAGTGGACTACAAAGGGAGAACCGGCTCCAAAAAAAGCAAAAACTGTTTTTTCGCCTGGGAAAATGATGGCGACTTTTTTTTTGGGATAGTCACGGTATTATCCTAATCGATTATTTTCAAAAATGAAAAGCTATTACAGGAGCATACGACGCATCATTAATTGATACGCTAAAGGCAGAAATTGTGGAAAAATAGTCACATTTGCAGAAAAAGAAAATCATGTTTCACCCAGACAACGCGCGGTCTCACACCATGGTGAAAATCCACGAATTACGATTTGAACTGCTTGACCATTCGCCTTACTCAGCAGATCTAGGCCCCAAGCGACTTCTTTTTGTTCCCTCATCTAAAAATTGCGCTCGGAAGACAGAGATTTTCATCAAATGGGAGGCAATCACTTTCGTGAACAATTATTATGCAGAGAAAAATGCCGAGTACTATTTGCACGGGTTAAAGAAATGGGGGCATCACTGGGAGAAGTGTGTAGAGTTACAAAGAGACTATGTATGAATTTTAAGAAAAAGTTTCTTGTATCTTTGTTAGGTCGGAAACTTCTTAATGTAAAAGTTCGAATGCAACGTTAACGAAATACAGTAAATGAAATCTTGAATCTGAAGCTTTAGATCTAAACAATTAAATCATTATATTTACGCAAAAACATATGTTTATATGCACGTTATTCATAAAATCGTATAATCAGAATAGCTATCTTATAAATTAATTCGAAATTCTATTTAATTATTAATGAATATAATTGTTATAGAATATTATATATAAAGAATAAATAAAATCAAAGCAAGGAATTATTCGTATTTTACGCGAATTGCTATCTTCTCAAAACCAAATCTTAACAACAACCTTCGAAAAATAATGTGTTTTTATACTATTATACTATGTTATGAATGAGACATACTCCTACTGCCAAAGTTTTGTTTACATACTAAGTTATTATGCAGACCGTTCTACATGAATTCGACAGATATATTTTCGTGTACATCGTAAATCTTTTTGTGGTTATAAGTGTACCTATTATCAAGGGCACGCCTATGACGAGCAGTTCAATTTCGCTTCTTTATTAATTAATTACCCAATTAGCATCTTTTGCTGATCCAAGCACTTTAAAATCATATTCCTATCAGGGATTACCTCGCCAAACAATATTAATCGCTGACTATTCGATTTTTGAGAGAAAATATTTTTAAAAATATCCCGTAGTATCGCAAACTGAACGGCACAAATCATTACGAGTGGTATCATAAAGAAATCGAAAGTATTGACTAATATAAGGATATACCATTCGGTGAAGTACTGCCAGATATATAATCCTTCGTAGACGAATGTTTGGTTCCAATGGAATGGATACTCAGATCTAAAAATCAATCCCGTATTTGCCAGATACGGCATCAGAGTTACGATTAAATTGCAGACGATGGCAGGTCCATAACAACCGAATGTCAATATTAATGACATATAACATTTCGTAGTCATTTCTTTTACTTTCTTAGGGGTGAGAACGGACAAGGGCCAAAATTGTCGCCAAATGCTGCAAAGAATGTAATTGATTGTGGTTTTCTTGAATGCGATTATGTAAAATCTAACCAAGCCCTAAAATAGTATGGACCATATTTTAAATGCAGAATATACATTTCGTTAAAGAAATATTTGTTCAATAAAACATCAAATATTGCTTTCAAATTTACTTTGTAACCTTCAAAGTATACCCTGTTCGATACAATATATTCATGTTAATAAATATTCTTCAAAATAGACCCGTTTTGTAAATTTTTCTTGAACTCATGTATGATTACTATCAAGTCCAGTTATAAATAACGTCTTTTCCAAGATATTTATTTTGCTTTCATTAAATAACAAAATTATGTTACCTTATTTTTCATTCACCACTATTTTGTATGACTTTTTGACACCTTATCAATTGTAAAATGTATTCGATTTGGACTGGAAGAAATTTTCATCAACCTGTCTGATTTGCTCTTCAGAATTAAAGATTTAAAAGGTTTTGTAAGGAACAGAAAAGGTGATAGTCTGATGAGGCGAGATCCGGGAAGTAAGGTAGATGTGGTAAAATAGACTAGCTTAAGAATTTTAGTCACCTTTGCCGTATGTGTTCGCAAAAAAATTGTTTTTTTGCAATTGACGAGTCCAGAACGCTTTTTACGGAGTTTCTCTTTTATTCCTTGCAGCTGCTGAACGTACGTATCAGTAGTAATCGTTAAATTTTACTTCAACAACTCGTGATCAAAATATACATTCATCTTAATACATTCATATGAATAAATAATCTTCAAAAGAGATCTGTTTTGATGTCAATAGATTTAAAACTTCTTCCACGAAATCGTAGTTTGCACTCTTAGACAAAAATTATTGTACAAAGCTCAATATATGGGACAACCTATTGTCGTCGTATAAAAGGCAAGATCCAGATCTAACATTTCTTGTTTATTAATTATTTGCCCCCCCGGAAAAAAATTCCGAATACACAGGACTATTATATACAAAGGAAACATCATTTCCATTTTCGAGCGTCTCTAATGTATTTTTTTTTAGTTTTGGCTCATTATCGAAAGTTTGCTTGTCGCGTTACGGCATCCGTTATAATGCGTTTCATAAGTGAATTTCGAATTGTACCATATAGTCGTAACATATGCTCTTTTTGATGAAAATTCAACTCCTTCGGAAAAAGCCTTATCGCATTATGTCTCATGTCTAATTTATGAAAACTAAATAAGCAATTTCCTGTCATAATTTCCTTCATTTTTTTAACGCTTTTTATCAGTGGAAAATATTGAAAGTCAACGGGTACAAGCCAGGTGTTTAATCTAGAATACTTTCTAAAATTATTTATTTGATTGTGGTGTGCATCATTTAGATCAGGTATGGGCAACCTTTGACATGTTGTGGGCCAAACTTTAATGTGCAAATGCATTTTAAAGTAGTGTTTTCAAGTAGTGTTCGTAATTTTTAGCGATAGATATCAGACGTGAAATAATACGACAATGTCTCGCGGACCGGATCAAATCTTACAACGGGCCGGATCCGGCACGCGAGCCGATTGTTGCCCACATATGGTTTATATCAATGCAAGCTTTTCCTCCTTCTTATTTAGGTAATACAAAATGTTGATCGTGCTATGTGATTGTTATTCTGTTGAGTCTGCTGAGGGAATCTATCTCTGCCTCTGACCATTTTATGAGTCCGAGTGAGTAAGTAGGAAGTAGGACTGCATATGTATTAACTCCTTTGGTTTCATTTCTAAAGTTTTAATTGAATATTAAAAATTGTTTGAACTTGTGCATGATTACTGTCAGTTTGAGTCAATTAACTTTTCCGTTTTTTTCTCACATTTACTTTGTTTTCATTAAATAACAAGTTTCAGTGCAGTAGTTCAGCCCTGAAGATGTCCCATACAAATGGGTACGAAACGTCGGCAGATATACTAGTGACGCGGTTCCAGCCCGGAAACCCAGAAGCAGATAACAAGATTATATTAATTTATTATGCATTCACCACTATTACGTATGATACTTTCGCATCTTCTGGGACCTCACCTTATCAATTCCTTCCTTCGCAAATATAGTTGATTTGGACTGGAATTTTTAACAAGCTAACCAATTTACTCTCTGCCTTGAAGATTTTGCCATTCAAAAGTTTTCTAAGGAACAGAGAAGGTGATAATCTGTCGGGGCAAGGTTTGGGAAGTACGGTGGATGTGGTGAAACTGACCAGCTTAAGCGTTTTATATGAGTCACCCTTGCCGTATGTGTTCGCAAAAGAATTAGTGTTAACGGAAGTTGTCTTTTACCCTTTACAGCTACTGAACGTATGTATCAGTATCAATTGTTAAATTTGACTTCAGTAACTCTTGATTAATTTTACCTCGACAACCCCACCATACGCATAATAAAATCTATTTTCCATGAATATTTGCTTTCGAATCTGATGGGGTGGTTCATCCTTATTAAGCCACTGTCTTTTATAGACGATATTGTCATAAATAACCCATTTTTTCATCGCCTGTTATGATTCTGTCTACAAAAGGCTCGATTTTTACACGTAAGAATAAACTTGTGGCGACTGACTTGCGATCATCTTCATTCTGTTCACTGACATTGTAAAATATCCATACACCTAACTTTCTGACTTTCTCTAGTTTCTCCAGGTGACGGTAAACAGTTGACTGTGATGTGTACAACCTTTCTGCTATATTTTTTGTTGTTTGACGTGGATTTTGCTCCGATATTGCCTACAAAGGTTGTCGTCGAGGTCGGAAGGACGCCCCGCCCTCGATTCGTATCTTAAGGTGGCATCCCCAGAATAAAATTTGGCAAACCAATTTCTAGCTCGTTCGGCTATTAGTAATTCACCGTATATACAGCATATTTCACCACTTATCACCTCAGCACTATTGCCTTGCGTCAAGCCTCAAAGCATCACATGAAGGATATGTAATTTTTCACTCTCCATTTTAGTCGCTAAGAACAATAGCTTGATGTAACGTGTGAACCACACATAAAATATTCAGAAGACTAACTGAATCTTAGCTTAAACAATAGCTTAACGCAACGTGAAGCGCATATAAAATTGTCAGATGATTATCTGTACATTAGCTTGAACAATAGCTTAATGTAACGTGTGAACCACACATAAAATTGTTAGAAAACTAACTGAACCTTAGTTTGAACTATAGCTTAATGCAACGTGAACCACACATAAAATTGTCGAAAGACTAACATAAAATTGTCAAAAGAGTAACTGAACCTTAGTTGGACAATAGCTTTATGCAACGTGAACCACACATAAAATTGTCAGAAGACTAACTGAACCTGAACTAAATAATAGCTTAATGTAACGTGTGAACCACACATAAAATTGTCAGAAGACTAACTGAAACTTAGCTTGAACAATAGATTAATGTAAGGTGTGAACCACAAATAAAATTGTCAGAAGACTAACTGAACCTTAGCTTGAACAATAGCTTAATATAACGTGAACCACACATAAAATTGTTAGAATACTAACTGAACTTTTATCTATTTAGTGAAAGGAAAAGCTTTTTGCCCCGGTGCCTCATAATGCATAAATACCATAGATTCTACCTAGCTGGATCGAAAGTTATTTATAACCAGACCTAATAAAAAGATCTAGTGTTATGCTTTTGCATGTTCTTTGTTGTTGAACTCCTATTGCATCTATTTGTGTATCCTTCATGTTGTAAATATCACCAAAATTTTACCAAGAATTCAAAATTTTTAATCTTATTATAATACTTACCTCAAAAGTAGTTGTAACTGTAGCTGCAGCAATAATTGCATTTCCAAGATCGTTTCTGTGAATTACCACATAAGAAGCATGAAAAATTTCTATCGTTATCAAATTCATGAAACAAAACCAATTAAAGATGGTAAAATATTTATTATCCATATCAGGCCATACGAGCAAACCCTGAAGAAGATATTTCCCTGCTATGAGACACTTCTTGGCACCATCTTTGGAAACGTCCTTTACAAATTCTACAAGCATTTTACGATGGAAGTTTGAAAAATTTTCAAAAATTGGAAAGTACCGTTTGAGAGTCGTCTTATGTTCCTTTTATTCATTACGCCGACTTTATCATCCAGAATTTATTAAAATAGCTTCGAGTGATTCGAAATTACTCTGGTAAAATTAGGAAATTCCTCATAAATATTACCTACTTCAAGGAAAACAAGGACGAAATTAATTAGGCGTTCTCCAAATAAGCTCAATTTTAAGATTATTTTTTAACTAATAAATATATTTTTTTCCAAAACATAATGTAAGGTATTTAACAAAATCACCTGCTTCTCAATGATTTTCTACATGTGCCCCTTTAATAAAATATTATTTTATATTTAATTTATTTCAAATAATTGTGGAGGTGTGTTTATATTACTTTGTATATGAATTATTTCTAACGTGAAATTTTCTCAAACCAAACCCACTTCTGACCAATCAGATATCAGATTGCCACGTGATATTTTCTTTTTCAGACCAACTAACATCAGATGGCAGTACATGTACTTGATGTCTATCACTTTTGAGAAGATCATGTGTTGTAAGACGATTTGGTGCAATATCACATGCAAATGAAGAATTTTTTAAGCCGTACGATGAATTTTTGAGAGTAATTAAAATTTATCGAAGGTAATTTTGATGTTTTTTCTAAAATACAATTTAAATGCATATGTACGTACATATTTATTGGTTTTTGTATGTTCATAATTAGATTTATTTGCATGATATAGCAAGTGGATTAAATAAACCTGAATAAGTATTGTGTTTAAGCCTTAAAGAAGTAAAAAAAAAAAGGTAAATAAAAGAGATTTTATTCACACTTTCAGACATAGCACACCCAAATTACTAAATGATAAATCTCATTTAGAAATCAACAGAAATCTTGTTTATCAGTGTTATCTACTGATGATGACAACTTAGTTGTCCAAATACGTATACAGAATACGAACATTGATTAGCAAGGGATTTTATTTGCGTTTTTTTATTAATATATTCAGCCACAGTCCCCAATAAAATGTACCCCCTTAAAGAAGCGAATGATAGTCGAATTATAATAATATATAGAGTTATTGAAATGTAAGATCCCAGTTTGAGAGCGCTCTATCTTTTGTACATATTAGCAGTTTGGTTTTATATAGATATCATTATGGTTTAAAGCAGTGATTGGCAAACTTTTTGGGAGCAGGCCTAAAGACAAAAGACCAAAATAAACAGGCCAAGTTTTTCCTAAAACTTCAAAAACAATATACAAGTACCAGATGTACCGGAAAATCATTACCGGCTTTTCTAACAGATGTAGCTAGGTTTAAGTATGCAATGTTATGATTTGACACATACTCGTATGTCATTTTATTCTAGTAACATCAAGCTTCAAAGCCATACATGTTATATTTTGCGAAAGTAGCACTGACATGGATTTGTAAAATGTCGAGTTTTGTACCTGAAAAAAGTGCATTTGCGGCAAGCATTACTTTTCTTATTTAATTAAAACAAAAGAAAATAGCCGCTGAGAGTCATCGTTTGCTGATAGAAACTTAAGGTGAGCATGCTCCAACCATAAAAACATGTTGACGTGATTTCGACAATTCAAAAGTGGTGATTTCGATGTGCAAGACAAAGAACGTTCTGATTAACCGAACAAATTTCAAGATGCGAAACTGCAAGAGTTATTGGATGAAGTCCCAACTCAAACTCAAAAACAATAGGCAGAAGCGTTAAATGTAGCCCAAGAAACGATTAGCAACCGTTTACGAGCAACGGGAAAAATCCAAAAGGCTAGAAAATTGGTGCCACATCAATTGAATGACAGGCAAATGAAAATTGAAAAATCGTCTGTGAAATGTTACTTCAAAGGTATGATCCGAAATCATTTCTGCATCGAATAGTGACGGGTGATAAAAATGGATTTATTTCGAAAACCGTAAGCGCAAAAAAATCATGGTTATTACCTGGAGAAGCCGGTCCACCGATTCTAAAGCCAAATCGTTATGATCGCTAGACAATGCTCTTTGTTTGGTGGGACCAAAGTGGCGTGGTTTTTTACGATCTGTTGAAACCTGGTGAAACAGTTCATACTGATCTATAGCGACAACAAATTATGAATTCGAATCATGTTTTGATAGAAAAACGTTCAGAATGGGTCCGAAGACAAGGTAAAGTGATTTTACAGCACGATAAAGCGCCGTCTCATACAACAAAACCGATAAAGGAAATGTTGGAAACATTTGGATGGGACATAATATCGCATCTGCTGGACTCTCCAGACTTTGCCCCGTGCGACTATCACCTTTTCGCATCAATGGGACATGCGTTTGCAGAGCAGCACTTCGCCAATTTTGCACTTACATTCAACGTAACAATCATGTCTGGTTTTTTGATTAGAAAAATTCATGGTGCGACGACATTATAAACACTTTAATCAATGAACGAAAATTAATTTCAAAATGTATGTGTAATGCCAAAACTGATAACTACTCTTAAGACAACTCTGGTCAGTGTAATGAGTGTAAATTATTTCAAATTCGTTTTTGTGTACTACTTTCTTGTGGTCAAGTACGTCTTTAAGGGTAAGAAATATTTAAAAATATCTATAACTCACTTATTTAACATAATAGACATATACATTCAAAAAAACAAAAGCGCGAGTCATAACCCAAACAGAGGAAGTCCGATAAAAAATTAGTTAACACCAATGGACAGAAGGTATAGCTACCTTGGCACTTTTCCTTTCCAACTTTTCTCTAAATTCAATAATAAAGTAGTTATACGAGGTTAAAAAAATTGAGCAATTTATTTTCCTGCAGATATCTAGTAAACTATGAACTTTTGCTGAAATACAACGGCGGCGCTAAGTCGCATTTGTAAAACTACACTTCTTTCCCTATTTCATATTCGTCAATCTACACTTCTTTGTTGTAATTTCCGAGATCTCCATACGAAAAAAATGGAAAAGGTGAATGAATGGAACATTTTACGAGCTACAAACAATTGCTTTATTTGCTTATATTAATTCGTTGTATAATGTTGTTCTATAAATGTAATTATTTCATTGAAAAATAAAGATTTATTATTATTATGGTTATTTTATTATTTTTATTGTTTATAGAAAGTAACCGCATGGGTTTAAGTGCGAAATATAATTTCAAATAATCGTCATTTCTTCTTACTTTGCCTTTCTCTGATGTCAGATCATCCTAAATAAACATTTTGTTATTATGTTATTTTGTTATTCTTACAAATTTCAAGTAAAAGGTGTTTCGAATTGGGTGTTTTTTTAAGAATAAATAAAATATAGATGGCGCACTGAATTTGTCTGGGTATATGGGCACTTAAAAAGTGTGATGTATGACATTTATAAAAATGACTTCGTACGCGGTGCAAAAACGCATTCAAATTGTTGAATTATTTTATGAAAATTAGCGTTCTGTGAAAAGAGTTTTAAGAAAATTACGTGAATTTTATGGTTTCTATAATCGTCCATCTGAAAGCACTATTGGTCGAATTATTAAAAAATTTCAACAGACCCGTTCCGTGGAAGATCAAAAAAGTGAAAAACACAGTTGTAGTGTTCGTTCACAAGAAAATATTGGTTTGGTTCGTGAATGTGTTGCTGGAGATCCTGAAATATCCATTAGACAACGTTTACAACAACTTGGACTTAATGGATCAACAACAAGACATATTTTACACAAGGATTTAGCTCTGAAGGCATATATAGTAAGTTTCAAATAACACAGTAACTGAAGCCATTAGATAATTTAAAACATCATTCATTTGTCAATTTCATCAATAAACAACCAGCTAATTTCTCAAAAAATAATGTTTTCCGATGAGGCACATTTTGAACATGGTGGCTACGTTAATAAACAAAATTGCCGTCTCTGGAGGTGAGGAAAATCCACGAATTATTCATGAAAAATCTATGCATTCTAAACGAGTTATTGTTTGGTGTGCATTATGGTCAGGTGGTGTAATTGGACCTTACTTCTTTGAAAATGCTGCTGGTGAAGCTATAACTGTTAATGGTAATCGATATCATCGGATGATAACCGAATTTTTGTGGCCTGAATTAATGAATATTGATCTAGAGGATATGTGGTTTCAACAGGATGGCGCTACACCTCACTTTGCACACGAATCAATTGATTTATTGAGAGAAAAATTTCCTGGACGTGTAATCTCAAGAAACGGTGATGTTAATTGGCCACCAAGATCATGTGATTTGACACCGTTAGAATATTTTCTTTGGGGTTATGAAAAAAGTCGGGTTTCTAAAAACAATCTATATACAATCAATTCCTGCTTTGAAAGATGAAATTATTCGTATCATTGGTGAGATAGAGCCTCAGTTATGTCAAAATGTCATTGAAAATTTTAACAAAAAAGTGGACGTCTGTAGAGCCGCAAGAGGAGGCCATTTGGCAACTGTCTCTGCCCGGAAGAACCCAAAAGTCTGGAATAAACTTTGAACAACTGTAAAAGTCTACAAGCCAGACTATAATTTTTGATGATTGTCTAATCTAATTATTAATTTTTCTTCTATCAAATAAGACAGAAAGATAAACGTCAAATGCCCTTACTCTATAAATTACGTACATTCATTTATTACTACTGAAATATGCATATATAGGGTTCGTTAAACAAGTTGGGTATTGGATCGGGTACCAAAGTATTCTATTCGAAGTTTATAGTGTTATCAGAGAAGTATTTATTTGATCTAATCGTTTCTATATAATTAATTAAATACTAAAAGCCACTACTTATATTATTTGATAATAAATTTACATAATTACAAAAAATATATTTTGAAATATTTTCAAAATTTTTAAACAATTACATTGGTCAATAACGTGTAAAATGAAAAAGATATACGCAACACCTAAAATATCAAAAAACATTTCAAAATACTTCATGATTATCCGCATGTATTCTTACCGAAACATAGCTAACAAAGTTCAAATCCACAACGCCTACAGCAGTTAATTTTTGAGCTTTCTGGCATCTTTGCAATATTAAAATGAGCGCCTTTTTAAATTCTATATCATCGGACAAATACCAATTACTACTGTAGATAGCATTAGCCATGTCTTCACTCTATGAAATGAGAAAGATAAGTATATCGTAATTTACATTTATTTGGATCAATTTTCTTACTTGACTTTTTAATTCGCTACCAACAAAACAATAGTAAAATAATTGAAACATATGGGCTATTGCAAATGTTAGCATTTCCATAAATTGAGATGAGTCTACTTGCTAAAACAAAGCCAATTAAACAGAAAGAAAACGCAAACATATTTAAAAGAGCATACTAGAATTACTGCTGAAGAGCACAAACCTACTGCGCTATTGATGAATTGAAAGAGTATGGCGTATCTGAATATTTCCTCCAGATCGTTACAAATGCTAAAATAGTATTTCATTTTAAAGGCTTTAAATAATCTACTGGTTCAAAATACTGTTTTCAAATGGACTACAGTACGTGGATTGTCTTAAATTTTGCATGTAAAACTGAAGTAAAACAGTAGATAGCTTTTAAAGACTTCTTTGTATGTATTCTCCACTAAGATTAATGCACTTTTGTATATGCTCAAACCAACTCTGGAAGCAGTTGGTTCACTCGTTTGTTGTCGGCTTTTCTTCACTTTGGAACACCCAAACAAACGACTGGCGTTTATTTTCTGGCAAATGGTTGCCTGTTTTTCCGGAAAACCGGTCACGTTGCAACCGTGCCTTTATAAAGTTGTAGAACGGTCAATTCCGAATGGTACACAACTATTCGTTTGCCTAAAGTTTTTGAAGAAATAAGAAAAACAAACCGAAAACGACAGATCATTCTCCACCATGACAATGCGAGTTCTCACAAGTGGGGCGAAACAATTGAATATTTGACCGGGTAAAACATTGAATCAATGAGCCATCCTCCGTACAGCTCTCATCTAGCACCCTGTGATTTCTTTTTGTTCCCACACGTGAAGAATAAACTTCGTGGTCAACGGCTTTCTACGTCGAAAGAGACAGTGGAGGCATTCAAAACGCATATTTTGGAGATACCGCCTTCATAGTGGCAGCAATGCTTTTCGGATTGGTTTAAACGAATGCAAAAGTGCATTGATTTTCAAGGAGAATATTTTGAAAGCAATAAAACTATTTTCGATAATAAAAATTTTTTATTTGTTTGCTATTCCGGAAATATAAACGGCTACCCTCATATGTTATATTCCAATCGATAGCATAGTCCTTTTTGCAATAAAAAAATTGACTACCTGATTAACATCCTTTGATGATCTAAACATTTTAGAATCATATCTCTATCAGAAATGACTTCGCCAACTACTAGTAGGCGTTGATGCCTAGATTTTTCGGAAAGGATGTTTTTAAAAACATTCTGCAATATCCCAAACTGAACAGTACAGACCATAATTACAGGTATCATGAAAAAATCAAAAGTGTTCACCAGCATCAAAACGTACCACTGAGTAACATATTGCCAAATATAGATCACTTCGTATACGTACGTTTGATTCCACTCAAACGGGTATACGGACCTCAAAATTAATTCTCCGCTGGATAAGTAGGGCCAAAATGTTGCAACTGAGTTGCAGACTGTAGCTGCTACATAACAACAAACTGTTAGAATCAGTGCTGTGTAACATTTAGTAATTAATTGCTTGGCCTTTTCGGGATTCACAGCCGCCACTGGCCAAAAGTTTTGCCAAATTTTGATAAGAATCTGGTTTATAGTAGGTTTCTTGAAAGCGATTATGTAGAAACGAACCAAGCACTGAAAAGTAATGTAATGTTTAATTAATTAATGAAGGAGGTATGTGTCGAAACTCTATAATTGAAAAGGAAATTAAAATTCAAATATAGTTCAAAAGATTTATTGTAATTGATTACGTTTATTGCATTCTACAACATCCTTTAAAACATCATCGTAATCCATCCTCCGCTACCTTGCGGTGCCGAAGTGCGTGTTTCGATTATTTTCTCACAAATTCCCTCCATTGTTTCCTGTCCCTGGCCAAATTCTGAGCCTCTTGCCATGCTTTACCCCTCCTCTTCAGCATCTCCCCGATATCTTCATTCCAGGTCTTGCACTGCCTTCCTCTTCTACTTCCTCCCCATTCTCACCAGATGTCCATATCATCCCAATTTCTTCTCTTCTATCAATGGCTTTACATTCAATTTATTCCTTATCTCCGTATTTCTTATTCTTTCTCTCCTTGTAATGTTCTTTACTCTTCTGAATTACCTCATTTTGTCTGCTTGCAATCTGCTTTTTTGTCTCTCTGTTAGTATCCAGTTCTCACAACCGTGTATTATTGTAGGGGTATATATCGTTTTATATATATTCATTTTTGTTTTTTCCGAGATTTGTTTATTATTTAAGAATATTCGGACTCATTTCTTTGGAAGCCAGAACTTCTGTTTTAATAATACCCATACAGTGTATTGATATAACATACTACGATCCAAGCGTCGAAAAGACAAAATTCAGACCAGGACTCACATCTTCGAACTGTGTAGGTTTTTGTATCACAAGTGCTTGAAAACTTTACAGTCTTGCAGATATTGTACGACCACCATTGCAAACTACCAATTTAGGAAAAAAAATCCTGTTAATTACCGCGATATATCTTTCATTGACATCAGACCATACAAGCATTGCCTGCAACAACCATTGGTGCATATTCCAACGTAATTTTGCCACTCTACGTTCACCTATATTAAATAATTTCACTACGATACGGCACCTACTCATTTATAGCAACTTATCTGACAACTTCTTGCGAAACACGTCATTATTCAGCTATGCCAACCATCTTACTATTCTGACTTGGCTCCATGCGACTTCCGCCTATTCCCCAAATCGAAATATATACAAATATAAATAGGAAATAGATTCGACGACGTGGAAAAGACAAGAAGGAATATGTCGAAGCAACTGTTAGCTATCCCAAAAGCTGGATTCAAAGACTGCTTCTAAAAGTTGGAAGATCGCTGGAAGGAGATAGTGGCTTTCCAAGGGGTGTAGAAGAGTACGCCATCAGCATTGACCAGAACTTCTTTTCTTGCTACCGCACAAGGTCGGATACTTTCTGAACGGATCTCGTACACTTGAATCCTCTACTTTGGTTTATTAGAATTGTTGTTTAGATTGTTTCCATCGTTTACGAAATTTAATTATTTTAACGTTTCGGCAATTATTTCACTGTAGTCTTCCGGGTAATTCTGATAAGAATTGTTGTTTCTTGCCAAATTTCTTACTAAAGCTGGATACTTCATCTGGCTTGTATGCGTCTTTCTCATTTTTTAATCGCTATGCAATTTAACTATAGTGTTGAGTTTGGCAAGAAATAACAGTCTCTGTCAGGACTGCCCGTACAGTAACGTTGGAATATTTATATTCCACAAACGATGAAAACAGCCTAAACAACTCGAATTGCAATCCATCGTCAAGATTTACACGTCGCTATTTATTTTCGTTTACTTATACATACGCGGAAAACTTTATGGAAGTCTACAAGGGTGGTCCCATATGTATCCGGCCTGATCTAGAAATGGCGGTAGTTGTTTGAAAAATATCACTGTATTAGAAAGTACATAATCTATAAGGCACATGTTTCAAGTGTGAAGACGCCACATTATTTAGCATTTGTTTCGCAGCCATAAATAGTGAACGTTTTCAGTGAATTTGAAAAAATGGAGAAAATTGTTCATCATTACGTCCTACAATACTTTTATCTGAAAGGCCTCAGCCAAATCGATACAAAAGCTGAACTGTATTCTAGTCTGGGTGAGTCTGCTCCTTCGTTTACAACAGTGAAATATTGAGTAGCAGAGTTTAAACGAGGCCCTAGGAGCTGCCAAGACGAGCATCGCAGTGGTCGATGAAATAATGTGACGAGTCCAGAAATGGTGAAGAAAATTCACAAGGCTTTACTGGATGATCGTCGACTGAAAGAGTACGAACTAACAGACATAGTAGGCATTTCAAAAAGTGCGGTATATCGCATATTATCTGAAAATTTGGACATGAGAAAGCTGTGTGCAAGATGGGTGATGCGTTTGCTCACATTCGAGCAAACACAGTATTGTGAAAATGTTTAAATTGAGAGTTTATCGAAGTTGCGCAGCAACGAAGCAGATTTTTTGGGCCGCGTCATAACCATGGATGAAACATGGGTCCATCACTTCACACCCGAGACAACAGAACAATCAAAACAATAGATTCAAAAGATAGAACCGGTTCGAAAGAAGGCGAAGACCGTTTCATCTGCAGGCAAGGTCATGATATCGGTTTTTTGGGATGCGCGTGAAATAATTTTCATTGACTATCTTGAAAAAGGAAAAACTGTCAACGGCGAGTATTATGCGAACTTATTGAGTGAAGAAATCAAGCAAAAGCTGTCGCATTTAGCTAAGAAGAAAGTGTTGTTTCACCAAGACAATGCCCCAGCTCAAAAATCCGTTATTACCAAAATTAGTGAATTAAAGTTTGAATTGCTACCTCATGCACCCTATTCGCCAGATTTAGCTCCCTCGGATTATTTTCTGTTCCCAAATTTGAAAAAATGGCTCAGTGGTCAAAGATTTTTCAATGATGAAAACGTGATTGCTATTTTGAGGAGCAAGACAGTTCTTATTACAAAAAGGGTATCGAACTTTTTGAACATAGCTGGCAAAAGTGTATAAAGCTGAAAGGAGATTATATTGAAAAGTAAATATATTTCTTTCCAAAATGTTTGCGTTTTCTTTGTTGGGTCAGGTACTTCTGGGACCACCCCCCGTAAGTAGTCATATCAAAGATATTCAATTATACATTTACTTAACTTTGTATTATATATAGTACTTAAAACAATACTTCGTGTACAAA
>JAVIWB010005480.1:0-74471 GCA_031893035.1 Dermolepida albohirtum | reverse complement strand
TGTGCAAAGTGAAGTGTAGTGCTATCCTGTTGAAACCACATATCCTCTAGATCAATATTCATTAATTCAGGCCACAAAAATTCGGTTATCACCCGACGATATCGATCATCATTGACAGTTACACCTCCACCAGCAGCATTTTCAAAGAAGTAAGGTGCAATTACACTACTTGACCATAATGCACCCCAAACAGTAACTCGTTTAGGATGCATAGGTTTCTCATGATTTTCCTCACCCCAGATATGGCAATTTTGTTTATTAGCATAGCCACCAAGTTCAAAATTTACCTCGTCGGAAAACATTATTTTTTGAGAAAAATCACCCGGTTGTTCATTGATGAAATTGACAAATGAATGACGTTTTAATTGATTTAATGGCTTCAGTTTCAGTATTATTTGCACCTTGTATGCCTTCAGAGCTAAATCCTAGTGTAAAATACAGCATGTTGTTGATCCACTAAGTCCAAGTTTTTGTGAACGTCGACTAATGGACAGGATCTTCAGCAACACTTTCACGAACCAAATCAATACTTTCTTGTGAACGACCACTTCGACTATATTTTTCACTTTTTTGATCTTCCACGGAACCGGTCTCTTGAAATGTTTTAATAATTCGACCAACAGTGCTTTCAGATGGACGATTATGTAAACCATAAAATTCACGTAATTTTCTAAAAGCTCTTTTCACAGAACGCTGATTTTCATGAAATAATTCTACAATTTGACGCGTCATTGTACCGTGGACGAAGCCATTTTTATAGATGTCATACATCAGACTTTTAAATGCCCACATATCCAGACAAATTCAGTGCGCCATATATATTTTATTTATTCTTAAAAAAACCGCGCAATTTGAAGCACTCTTTATATGCAAATGCGTAATTATAAGAGCACATTTTATGTGCTTGATCGCAGTTATTATGCTTGTCAGAAGGTGACAGAGTTATAATTCTTATTATACGTTTATTGTGCATGTTTACAGTAATAAATATTTTTATCACGAGAGGAGGTTTTACTGTGTTTCGTATGCACTTTCTATACATGTCCTAACATACAAGGGTTTCCGATTCTTTGCAAATAAATGTACATCTGTACATATTTCTCGCACGTACGTTTAAACGAGGATCAATTCTACTTAGTATTAGACAAGTATACCATCGTCTAAGTATGTATCTCAGGGCGAATCTGTGCCCAAACGTAAAGTTTACTAGAGAATGTATCAAAGTAAAGAAGATTACTACAGCAAACTATTGCAATGCAACTCCCAGAATAACGGGTGTTTTTTTAGAGGTATAGAACTTTGAAATGGAATAAAACAAATATGATTTTTTTAAATTGATATGAAATTTACTTTATTCGAAAGATAATCTTCTGGCATTATAATTTAAATATGACTTCTCGCGTATGACCGCCACAGCGGGCTCGGACGTAGTCTAATCTGGAGGGCCAATTTTCGATGACTTTTTCCAACATTTGTGGCCGTATATCGGCAATAACGCGACGAATGTTGTCCTTCAAGTGGTCAATCGTTTTGGGCTTATCGGCGTAGACTAGCGACTTCACATATCCCCACAGAAAATAGTCAAGCGGCGTTAAATCGCACGATCTTGGAGGCCAATTCATGGGTCCGAAACGTGAAACTATGCGGTTACCAAACGTTTCCTTCAGTAAATCAATTGTGGCACGAGCTGTGTGACATGTTGCGCCATCTTGTTGAAACCACAACTCCTGCACATCATGATTGTTCAATTGAAGAACGAAAAAGTCAATAATCATGGCTCTATAGCGGTCACCATTGACTGTAACGTTCTGGCCAGCTTCGTTTTTAAAAAAGTACGGACCAATTATTCCACCAGCCCATAAAGCACACCAAACAGTCAGTTTTTCTGGATATAACGGTGCCTCAACATACACTTGCGGATTATCATCACTCCAAATACGGCAGTTTTGTTTATTGACGTATCCATTCAACCAAAAGTGAGCTTCATCGCTAAACAAAATTCGATTATGAAAATCGGGATCAACGGCAATCTTGTTTTGGGCCCATTCACCGAATCTACGCCTCGCTAGGTGATCGTGTGGCTTCAATTCTTGCACGAATTGGATTTTGTAAGCACGCAAACCTAGATCTATCCGCAAAATCTTCCATAAAGTGGATGGACACATATCCAATTCCTGTGCACGATGGCGGATAGACTGATTCGGGTCTTCCTCTACGCTACGCTCTACAGCAGCAATGACTTCTTCTGTACGCACTGTACGACGTCTCTCTGGATGCGTGTTATCATTTAAAGTATACGTGGTGCGAAAACGTTCCATAGTTAATCGAATTAATTGCTCTGATGGACGATTATATTGATCGTAATATTAACGTAGTGCGCGATACGTATTTCGAACAGAACCATGATTTTCAAAAGAAATTTGCACAATTTGCAAGCGTTGTTCAGGCGTCAGTCTATTCATGTTGAAATGACAAACCAAACTAAATATAAATCACTTAACAGCTGACAAAATGGCCGCCAGTTAAAAAAGTGTTGCCAACTTAAAGTTCTATACCTCTAAAAAAAACACCCGTTATATGACATGATTAATTTTGTACAATAACTGAATGAAATAAATATAAGACAACGTACACCCATAAAATGAATAAACTTAATATAATTTGTAAGCAAAGGTGAATAAATATTTATAGTCCATTCACACTCTACTTCCTAAAATAATGATTGTCTTCACGAATTCAGTGTCTGATTCTTCTTCCTAGTTTTAGCAGATGTACGAGTTCGAGGATATATTTTGAATCAATATATCTACTTTATTTAAATATATTACCAACTGTTTCTTATTTACAGTCATACGGATCTAATAAACTACATCATAAAATTTGGTCTCATATTTGTCTACATCTTTCAATTCGCATTCTATGTGTTTCCAGCTGAGTTAGTTGCTTACGAGGTAAGTCTGGCTATATTCGGCATTATTGTGAAATCAATTAAAATCCATGCAGTTTTCAGATATACCAAACACACTGTATATGTCACGATGGTACGAAAATTATAGAGTAACTCAGAAAGCAGTGTTGTATGTAATCTTGAGATCCCAACGGGTGCAGTACTTTTCAGGAATTGGAATTATTGACATTAACGTTGACGCATTTACCTCTGTGAGATGACTGAGCACATGTCATTCCATAGTTTTTAGTTTAATGTTTCCAATTTTAGGTAATACGGAAAGCATTCTCCTTCTGTGCAATTATTCGAAATGTATTAAATAAGTAAAATGTATATTTTGCATTAACTAAATTAGAAAATATAGTGCGATTATGCTAATTTCATTTTTATTTAATATACATTACCATGGTTTCATAGTTGCTTCCGAGGTGAACAATTTTCGACGAAGTACTAGTACATATCATTACTATTATCTACAGTTTTCAAATCTATCGGATTCTATTTATGTGTTAAGGTGGTATGAAAACAACATAAAAATTCAAAAGACAGCATTATTTATTATGATGAACTCTCAACGTGTACGTTATCTCTCCGGAGCAGTGCATGCGGTGAAAAATGTTCCTTGCGATCATATGTAAACAATATGAAAAGTACGTACTATCCCTTCATGTTATATCTCTCACTGAATAAAGAAACACAGTAAGAAGGAAAGTCGACACTTGTATTATACTAAATACAAAAATTAGAAAAAAGAAACATCAAAGGAAGAGGAAGATTTTCGAAAGTATATTGAAGAAACAGAACTAATTCTCTATTTCTCTTAAACATGGTTTTATATCCTAATCATGTTACTAACATTATTTTCATTTTTTTTTTAATTTGGTTTCCCAATAGTTCTATATCCTGTCTTAATACGAAGTTGCTGGTATTCTTTATACAGCCTACTGCACATAATTATATAATTCCTGTTTGTGTACCTCTCCTTTAAGTATTTAATACTTCATTTTCTTATATACTGATTAATTTCTTTCCTTTCAGTATAGGTTTCGTAATATATTTGCAAGACAATTTAAATTTATTTAATTTTTAATATTATCCTCCCTGAATTTAGTTTTTTCGAAACATCTTTTTCTTCATTTAATGTAATGAATAGCGCATTGTAAAAAAATACGAAAACTAAATTTACGTCTACTTTATTTCAAGAGAAAATAATACCAAGCTTAATAGGCTTATATTACACGAAATTTGAAATATTAATTTAATGTGGTTTTCAATACGTCAGAGTAAAAAGAAAGTGTGTTATTTACCATGAAGTATTAAATTAATTTGAATATTACTACTTGATATTATTGATCATAATTTCAACGATAGATGGAGATGTGTAATTGATGGCATTCGAATGAAAAATATTCTTGATCTACTAAACTATCCAATAAAGTTTAAATATATGCGCCTATTTAAAAGTATGTTCGTAATTTGAAAGGGCTTTACCTTTTGTAAACACTAACAGCTTAGTTTGCATAGATGTTATAGTTTAAAAAGTTTTTTTTATATATAAATATAGTTATTCAATTGTTGTTGCTATGGTTACCTAGTTCTTGTAATTTCAAAATAACTGTCACACTGCTGTTTTGAGTGCTGACAGTAATTTTGAATGGGTACCTGCTGAAGGGTTTTGCCGCTTGAGACTCGTATTGGTCTTATCCACTATTACACGAATTCAACAGGCAATATGCAAATGCATTTGGAAAATATAGAATAATTTAAGGAATGATCCTTGCTCAGTAAAATCATTTCGTAAGCTCATGTAACAACTTGAGAAGACTTGCATAGTTAGTGATAAAAAATGATCATGTAGATCAGAGTTAGTAGAAAAGTTAGCTTATTGAGATATAGTTTTAAAGAAGGTTGAGAACGTGAATAGAAATTCTGCATATAATGTTTCTTGTGCTAAAAAAGATGAAAACGATTAAAGGAAAGTTATTCAACAATGCAACGAATTCTGAAAAGGCAACTTAACCTATGTCCCTACAAAATGAAGATGCGCTTTGAACTTGAAACACAAAACCAGCGAGTTCGTGTCACTTTCGCTTTGCAATTCTTAGTAGGGATATATGATAACACTGAATATCTAGACAAAATCTTTTGTCATACACAAGTGTAGGATACGGACGGAAGATAATCTAAATACGATTGTTGAGCAAGGAGTAAATGATATCGAGGTTACTGTTTGGTGCTGCTTTTCTTATAAGTTCATGTTTTTATGAAGAATTGATCATGGAAAATCCAAAGTAGTTTTATGATAACACTGAATATCTAGACAAAATCTTTTGTTAACATACACAAGTATAGGATACGGACGGAAAATAATCTAAATACGATTGTTGAGCAAGGATTAAATGATATCGAGGTTACTGTTTGGTGCTGCATTTCTTATAAATTCATGTTTTTATGAAGAATTGATCATGGAAAATCCAAAGTAGTATATGATAACACTGAATATCTAGACAAAATCTTTTGTTAACATACACAAGTATAGGATACGGACGGAAAATAATCTAAATACGATTGTTGAGCAAGGATTAAATGATATCGAGGTTACTGTTTGGTGCTGCTTTTCTTATAAGTTCATGTTTTTATGAAGAATTGATCATGGAAAATCCAAAGTAGTATATGATAACACTGAATATCTAGACAAAATCTTTTGTTAACATACACAAGTATAGGATACGGACGGAAAATAATCTAAATACGATTGTTGAGCAAGGATTAAATGATATCGAGGTTACTGTTTGGTGCTGCTTTTCTTATAAGTTCATATTTTTATGAAGAATTGATCATGGAAAATCCAAAGTAGTATATGATAACACTGAATATCTAGACAAAATCTTTTGTTAACATACACAAGTATAGGATACGGACGGAAAATAATCTAAATACGATTGCTGAGCAAGGATTAAATGATATCGAGGTTACCGTTTGGTGCTGCTTTTCTTATAAGTTCATGTTTTTATGAAGAAATTGATCATGAAAAATCCAAAATATACTCAATGACATTAGAAGTGTTACACCTAGAAGGAATAGTTTCCTGGGCGTGATTTTTTGGTAATGTGATAAGCTTAAGTCAAGAATGAAACGATCAGATTTCCAAGAAAGTTTATTAACATTAATTTGAAAAAAAATCAATAATGTGTTTGGCGACCCCGTAGCTGTGTGGGACATAATGGGGAGAAGACTGACCAATTTGAACCATCCTCCACAAACTCTGGCACAGTTAATCCACCAAGTTCAAGTTGCTTGGAACGAGGTGCCACAAGCAGACATCGACCATCTTATTTTGTCGATGCCTAGACGTGTACAGGAGTGTCTACAGCTACGGGGTCGCCAAACACAGTATTGATTTTTTTTCAAATTAATGTTAATAAAATTTCTTGGAAATCTGATCGTTTCATTCTTGACTTAAGCTTATCACATTACCAAAAAATCACGTCCAGGAAACTATTCCTTCTAGGTGTAACACTTCTAATGTCATTGAGTATAGTAACGATAAATGAACAGCGATACATTCAAATGCTGCAAGGGTGTATCCTATCAATATTACAAAGTGATGATATTGACAACATTGTTTTTATGCAAGATGGTGTCTTTTCACATAGAAAATAATGTAATATACATATTTGAGGAACGCGTAATTGGTAAGCATTTTTCAAAAAGTTGACCGGCTAGATCAACATAACATATATAAATCCGAGTGATCGCTGCTTACCTCAATGGAAGGGTAGCTCTATAAGTATACCTTGATTAGAAAAAATTAATTTATTTTTATTCCGTAGATCATCCTTCCTCCATATACTTACCTAATGTCAGCATAATCAGTATCATTCGAAAATCGCTTTGCTGTTATGTCTGTTATAGTAGTTTATTAGTACTTTTCGACCTTTATATATTTTTAGACAACGTTGTTTACGCTAATAAAGATCCATTTATCGTTATTGTACATTTTTAAAGTAAAGTTCTAAATACATACTTTAAGAATTTGTAGATGACTGTTTCAACTCGGAAATAAAGCTTCTCGGGACAACGAAACAAAATCATGCAGTGGCAATGTTTTAAAATGTAAACCTGAGAATTCACGATTACTTGTAGGGGAGTACATAGAAGGGTCTAAACTGATGTGAAAGCTTCCTAATCAAGCAGGTAAACTTGTAATTAATTTAAATTTAATTACAAGTTACATTTCTTTACTAAACGAGGTGGTGCTTTTACTTTTGCAGTATCTTACATTTGGCAAAATTATGACCATTTCAAACTCGCAATTTATTTTTGAATGACTCCATACTTCTTCTACGAGAATACATTAGTAATGTACGTCATTTAGACGCATTTCAGAAATTAAATTTCACTAGAGGCATTTCTCTATAATAGTAGTTTATCATGGATTTAGTGTTATACATATAATAATAATAATAATATTTATTACATTCCATGATGTCAAAAAAACATAGAATATGTCATAAATGTAAAATATATAATATATAACAACGAAAAAACAATCACAAATATAAATAGATATTAAGTATATATACATATGCGTGCAGTTGACCTATGCTATACGCCAATGTCTACGCTTGTTTCAAGGAAATCTTCCACACTGTAGAACTCTTGCTCTATCAGCCAAAACTTAAAAATAATTTTAAACCGGGCCAACGGCAAGCTCTTGATCCGAAACGGTATGTGGTTGTATATTTTTATGCAATGGTGAACGACATTTTTTTGTATTTTTGTAAAATACGTTTGTGGGGGCACAAGATGCATATTACGAAGGTTTCGCGTAGCATGTGCATGATTCGTTTCGTATTTTTTAAAAAATTCATTATAGTTTATCCTCACATGTAGCGCGCACTGAAGTATATAAATTGAGGGCATTGTCAGTACTTTGGCAGATCGAAACACACCCACACAACTCTCTGTTGGTTTCATTCCATAAATTGCTCTAATACATGACTTTTGGAGGACAAATATCCTCCGCCAGTCCATGGAATTGTCCCAGAACACCTCACCATACTGGAGCCTCGAATGTACATAGGCGAAGTAAGAAAGCAGCCCCGCCTCCACACCAACGTTACGAGCAATAACACGTACGCAGTAGCAGAACCGAGACAGCCCCCCCGATAGTTCGTTGATGTAGGGTTTCCAGGACAGCTCAGAGTCAACCCTAAGACCAAGAAATGGCGCGTCACACTTAGAGGCAAGCACTTCATCACCCACCACCACATCAGTTGGTAAACTGTTACCAAAGGTCAGCAGATGGGTCTTGGATAGATTTAGGTGTAGATTATTTGCCGCAAACCACTTCCCCAACACTTGTATATTTTCTGCTATGGCCATACTCAAGTCATCATTACCAGAGTCTATGACTGTGGATGTGTCATCTGCGAAGAGAACCGTTAAGGATTCCGTAGCGTCCGGGAGATCGTTTATGTATAGTAAGAAAAGTAAAGGTCCTAAAATAGAACCCTGCGGAACACCCACGGTAACTGGTTCCGGACGTGACCTCACCATGCATCCCCCCGCATCAACCGCCTGCACATACTGCATTCTGCCACACAAATATGAACGGATCCAATCCGATGCCACGCCCCTGAATCCCATCAGCTCCAACTTCTCCAACAAGACTTCGTGATGTACACTATCGAAGGCCTTCGAAAGATCCATAAACACACAGGCCATCGGGAGTTTGTTAGATATATTATTTATAATTCTTTCCATAAGTTGGTAAATTGCTCTGGCAGTTGATCGCCCTTTGATATAACCATTTTTTGTGTTGTTTAATATTTTGTGTTTTCCGATGAATTTTGTCATCCTGACCAGAACTATTCTTTCAAAAACCTTCGACACGTTCGACAATAGAGCTATTGGTTGATAATTTTCATAGCTATTCTTCGCACCTTTCTTATGTACGGGTACCACTACGGCGTGCTTCAAGTCATCTGGAAATTGACCGGTCTCAAACGAGAGGTTTATCAGGTGTGCCAGTGGTGCCGCCAATTCTGATGCACAGAACTGTAGGAGCGGCACTGAGATTTCATCCAGTCCCGTTGATGGGGTTACTTTAAGGCTTTTTATGGTGCTAATAATTTCACCTTCATCAGTGGGATAGAAGCAGCACGTTTCCGACACCGCTTTTACGTTGGAATAGTCTGTTGCGCCCAAGTAAACATTTGCTGCACAAGCCGTAGCAAAGTAACAATTCAGCGCTGATAGAACTTCGATATCGTTGTCATGATTTCTTATATCGTCAATGTTAAAATTCTTTTTTTTAGTAGCGCCAGTTAGTTCCTTGACAACATTCCATGTAGCTTTTGTCTTATTGCTAGCATTTTGGATATAGTCGGAATAAGATCTTTTTTTAGATGCTATTATTTCATGTTTTAGTCTTGTACAGAATTCCGTGTAAACCTGTTTTGGTAACCTCTGTTGTCTTACTCCTTCATATAGTTGACGCTTGATATTAGTTAGATTCCTTATATGATCATTTAACCATGTTTTATTTGTACTATTCATTGTTATTATCTTCTTGTCGAATGCTGATCCATCACCGTTATCAGCCTATGTTGAAATTCACGGTAAGCAAGACTACATTCGACGTTTGACAAAGCAGGTAACCAAATGTCATTGCACAAGCTAGATCTAATAGCAGAAAGATGTGCCCGCGTGAGGATACGTTTTTGTCCTGTTGTTACGTTGTTTTTATTCTTTTTAATGCACTGATAAAATGATATTTTTTGAGCTGAGTGATCTGATAATGCTGAGCTTACTGTGTCTGCCTCAAAACCCGTGAAATTGACAAAAATATTGTCAATCGTAGATTGAGATGTGCATGTAATTTTGGTTGGTTTTTCAATGGTGGCTATATAGTTATAGGTATTCATAATATCAAGGCAACGAGCACTATCATCGTATTGTTTTCCTAAATCTATATTAAAGTCACCAGTTATTAAAATTTTATAATCTCGTTTTTTTGATAAATCTTGTAAAATATCTTGCAGAGTAATAAAGAACGCGCCGATCTTACCAGGTATCGGCGGTCTATAAATATTGACTATGATAATTTTTAAGTTTGGTAATTCTACAGCACTGATTTCAGTAGTTAATTCTAAACTTTTTTGTTTTAAATGTTCTAGTTCACGAAATCCAATACCATTCTTAATCAAAATACATGAACCACCTGGTGTAAATTGATGCCACGGTATAGCCATCGAAGTGCAATTCGTCAGTTTCTTTTAACCAATGTTCAGTTAACGTCAATACATTCACCAAAACATCCAGATTTCGCATGAAAATCATTAAGTCGTCTATTTTATTTTTTATACTTTGGATATTTTGGTTAATCAATGTAAAAACACTTTCGAAATTTTGTTTTGTTATTTCCTTACTGTCATTTGTGCTGCCCTCCGAAAATTCCTATAAGGCCTTATTATTGCATTCGCCGGCCACATCTCAGGATCAAACATTTTAGGATAAACATCCTCGGTTACAGCTATTTTAAATGCCGCAATATTTACGTTGTTGATTTCAAGTTTTTCACAATTTAACGATGTTACTTTATTTTCTACCAAGTAATCTATATATATATATGAACAAGAAGAGAGAAGAAGACCACATTTTTACAATATTTTTAAATAACCCTTTGCTGGCAGCTTTTCAATAAATATTTAAAAAATATCAGTTTTCCTTTTAATAAAAATGGGAAAACTATTCGAGTTTGAAATTATGTTTAGTTTATCACTAAGTTTATGTTTATTGAAATTTTCTTAAACATCTAATGTTATACGTACATATATATATATATACTGCACTATTAGGTAGTACGATAAATGTTATGTTTTTAAATAATGGAAGAGAAATGAACAAAGGAAGAAATTACATCACTATTTTATTCGAAAGTTCCATAAAATCTAAAATAATGGTTAAATGTGTTCGATATTTTTCTAATAACTCCTCAATTAAGTATTCCTTAAATATTTTGTACCATTCCTAAGTGTACCATTTAATTTAACATTGTTTTAAACATAATAAAAAATAAATAACGCTTGACTCATGTATAGGTTCCAAATTATTTTGAATAGAGTACTAATTAAATAGTAAACTGGAAAATTTCCAACAAAATTAAAATAGGAAATCCTACCTTATACTTATTTAATAAGAAAAGCAGTGTTCTATTTACGTCATACGTAAGAAAAGAGAATCATATTCTTTTAAAAAGAAAATATTTAAGAATAGACTTCATTTTTGTTTATAAACAGATTTAGACGGACTCTTATTTACATAATTTTATATCATATCATTTTACCCAGATTATGATCGCTCACATAAAATTAATATCAATTTATAAAAGTTTTACCAACAACTGAACCTATTAGCCTATTTTCTATATATTTTATTACACGTAATTAAGTAGAATTTTCAACGTTGAATGTTCAGTACGGAACGCGTAGAGTTAGCGAGTTGTCATGGAAGATATACCGAAAATAACTATGTTAGGTACGAGCATTAATTTACTTAAATTTATAGGCGAAACTAAACACGGTGCATCTGTGAAATTGCTTATTTTTCGCATATTTAACTGTACTTTTATGATGTTGGCGTTCGTATTTATTATCATGAATTTTTTTCATATAAAAAATGAGCTTTATGTTGAAACTTTAAACTCAGTAATAAGTATAGTGCATGTAAGTTTAAACAATTAATTAATTAAAGGTGTTGTCACTTATTTAGTTATTTTACAGCCACTATTAAAATACCTATTTCTTATGAATTATAAATCTGATATAGAAAGTATATTCAAGGACATAATAGAACGATTTTGGAATTACCACGAATTCAGCAAAAAGATTGTAGACGCGACAGAAAGAATTTACAAAACTGTTAAATACACTCAGAAAGCGATGATATTTATTTCCCTTTTTATTATTTACGTTTATTTCGTGAGACCGATTTTTGATTCAAGTCACGTATTTCTTTTGGAAACTTCTGAACCCGTATCCGAAGCTATGGACGCAATTATAATCGTTTCGCAAATGTATACGTTTAGCCTAGCAATTCCAATTATACTTGGATACGACTTGATTTATTTCGCGCTCTGTGTGCACGTTGTGCTGCAAACGAGATTGTTGAAGGAAAAAATTAGAACTATTTTAACCAGGGAAAAAAGGTCTTATTTACACGAAATAATAGAATGCGTGGAGTATCACATATTTTTATATTCGTAAGTATTTTGCAATATCATTTTAAATATTTATTATGATGCGAGAGATATTCTGAAAATTTTAGTAGTAGTCATATGGCAATTTATTATCTTTAAATGTAACCACAGCCTTTTTTAAAATTTTCTTTATTATATTATGTTCCAATTGGCACTTAGAAAGTAAAAGTGTCCTATATCTACTGTTATTAGATAACTACATTCATAGTTATTAAAAGAGATTCTAAAGATTGTGGTAACAGGAAAGCCAATCGAATCTTTTATTAACATAAAGTATCTAAAATACCCTACTTTATTTATCTGTATCACAAAGAAAACTAACGTTCGACATTATTTATTGCTAAAAAGAAACTAAATCATTAACATCAGCTTTAACAGTTCTTGTATTGAACGCTTGACAAATTTTTATTTAGACAGTAGCACGAATTTCAAAACTAAAACTTTTTCATTCCAATATCCATGCCACCCTGATTGACAGTAAGTTTAAATTTTACCCAGCTATTTATTGTATAATTGTTCATCTTAAACTTTTAATTTAACTGACTAGCTATCAACAAAATTTCTGGGATTGCATATGTATGTGCCCAGTGTGTGGCAAAATTTCCTTCAGTATTTGCAGTTTCAAATGTCGCGCAGTACCTTCGAATATTTTTGGGGCGCATTTATTCTTCTTTTGGTTCACTAGATTTCTCGGACGAGGTTTTAAATAACTACACAGGAAAGAGCCGCAGGGGGGCAAATTTTTGCGAGCGGGCTATATACGGAATATTACCTTTCAGAGAGATTAAATGCCCGAGTAAAATTTTTCTCAAAAACCCGCAACGATTCTACTGCTGCGTTGGCCGCGACCATGTTTTTTTGAAACAGAACAACAAAAAACTTGTATAATTACGTGGCGCGCAAAATTTGCAGAAATTACTCGGTTTCCTTCTTCAGACAAGTAATGATCAATAACTAATGTTCGAAACTTTGTCACAAAAAATTTTTGCATCGCTTAGTGTCTAGTGACATCATCTACATCAGGTATGGGCAACCTTTGACATGTTGTAGGCCAAACTTTAATGTGCAAATACGTTCACGGGCCGCGTTTAAAGCTAGTGTTCATAATTTTTAGCGATAGATATCAGACATGAAATAATACAACGTCTCGCGGGTCGGATCAAATCTTACAGCGGGCCGGTGGTTGCCCAAACATGATCTACATCCTATGATTTCATTTCGTTTCACAATTTTTTGTTGAAAGGAAAAAAGTTTTAGCGAACCTTATATACAAGGTGCGGCAGAATGACCTCCCCGATTTGTGGAAGATGTAGCCAGGGGCCGGGTGGGGGTACAGCGGTGATGCATACGTAGAAAGACAGCTCATCTCATGCAATTTCCAGTTCACATCATGGCATGGTCGGGAGTACACCGCGCTTTTGTTGTGGAGGAATTTATTAGAAATGGCGGTTCGCCGATATCGACGCAACGTGCTTTTCGTAATCGCTTCGCGCTCGCTACTCATGATCCCGTTCCCAATAGAAAAACAATTCGCACCTGGGTGTTAAAGTTTAGACAAACAAGTAGTGCATTAAAACGTAAATCTACTGGATGTCCTCGGACTTCAACAGGACCGGAAAATTTGGCTGCTGTGAGAGCTTCGGTTGGTCAATCTCCACGGCGTTCTGCACGCGGCAGCATGCGGCAGCATGCGGCTGCCCTACGATTATCAGATCGAAGTGTCCGGAGAATTTTGCACCGAGAACTGAAAATGCACCCTTACAAAATTGCAACTACACAGGAGCTGGACGAAAGAGATTATGAAACTCGTACAACTTTGTGTCGAGAACTTCAAAACTTTCCTCGAAGAAATATTGTGCTCTTCACGGATGAAGCACATTTTCACCTTTCAGGCATGGTTAACAAACAGAATTTCCGATATTGGGCAGACCATAACCCTCGGCAACTTCGTCAACGACCACTACATAGTCCTAAAGTTACAGTGTGGTGTGCCGTGTTTGAGTTTGGTGTGTGGGGTCCGTACTTCTTTGAAGAGAACGATGTAACTGTAACAGTAACCTCCGATAGATATTGTTCACTACTCGAGAACTTTCTCAGGCCTAGATTGGTTGATTTTTTTGATGAACATGGACAGCAAAATGTATGGTTCCAACAAGATGGTGCGACATCCCACATGTCTCGTCGTAGCCTTGGAATATTGAGAGAAATGTTTCCTGTCCGTCTCATCTCCTTGCGTGGTGATATTGGGTGGCCTCCGCGTTCCCCCGATTTGACCCCATGTGATTTTTGCCTTTGGGGCTACTTGAAATCCAAGGTATACCAACATCGTCCTCAAACTTTGGAAGCTCTTAGGGAGGCAATAACCCAAGAAGTTACTGCTATTCCACCGGAAATAACGCGCAGGGTCATGGAAAACTACCAGGAGAGACTAAATCAATGTATCGCCAATGAAGGTCGCCACTTAAGTGATGTCATTTTCAAAATACGCTAATCTAAAACTGCTTTATGTACACTTTTCAGAAATATAAACATTTTTCTTGTATCTTGCTTGGTTTGGTTTTTATTAGCTTCCCAAATTGGGGAGGTCATTCTGCTGCACCCTGTATTAATAAAATTATTGAATTATTATAATTAGCTCATAGTTATTTTAGTATTTTATACAGGCTTGAAGCGTGCTAATTTTAATTTGAATGTTTTACGCGTTTTTATCTAAATTCATTAAAAAGACGGATAATTTCTTATTTTTTAGAGTTTTTTTTACGTATAAACGGCATATACTCTTTGATGTTACTTTTTCACTATTTCGTAACCATTATTACTGCATGTAGTGACCTCTTTCAAGTACTTGTTGGGTAAGTAATTTCCTTATTATTCATACGCAGTCATACATAGCGTTCACAAAACTATACCTTATTAGCAGCTGCATGATATCCAAATAAGTATGTATGTATATATAAACACTGTTAGCTAGCAAATCATAAAACATAAATAATTTAGAAAGAATATTACAAAATAATGAGAGAGAACATTATTTTCCATCCCCCGGATAGTAGTGAAAGAACTTCTATAATTTGGTCTGTTTTCGAATAGAACATAGTTGACCATACAAACAGAGACACCTACATATGTACATATAAACTGCACTTACTAAATACAATATAATTAATGCATAACTTGTCGAATAAAGCAATGTCTGGTTGTATTCTGGCTATGTCGGTAGTTTGACGCATCTGGAGGGTATACGAGGGAGCGTTTTTATATTCGCGGAATGGGGGACAAGGGGTGGAAATAAAAAAAAACAAATTATTTTTCTTTTTCAATATATTCACCTGCAAGACGGATACATTTTTCACATCTTTCAATTAATTTATTTATACCCTCATAAAAAAATGATTTCTCTTTATCTGCAAAATACGAAACTGCCTCCTTGACTTCATCATCGGCAGTAAATTTTTTACCCCGCAGCTCTTTTTTCATTTTCGGAAACAGGTAATAATCACCCGGGGCCAGGTCTGGGCTGTAAGGTGGGTGATTCACAATTTCGAAGCCCACCTTATGCAGGGCAGCTAACGCAACGTGGCTCTTGTGGACGGGCGCGTTGTCGTGCAAAAGCAGAACACCTTTTGTCAATTTTCCCCGTCTTTTCTCTTTAATGGCTTCTTTTAGTCGCTCTAATATTGAAGCGTAATATTCTCCGGTTATAGAAACACCTTTATCTTTATAATCAATCAACAATATTCCTTCCGAGTCCCAAAATACCGTTGCCATGAGTTTCCCAGCTGATTGTGACACTTTAAATTTCTTGGGAGGTGCTGTGCCCTTTTTATGCCATTGCATGGAAGGTTCATAATGATGAACCCAAGTTTCGTCTCCAGTAACAATTCCACTCAATACACCATCCTTGTCTTCATTACAGAGGTCCAAAAATGCACGCGAACACTCTACGCGCTGTTGTTTTTGCGGCGGCGTAGTTTGCGCTGACATCCGAGATGATCGTGTAGGATTTTAAAAATTGTTGTATCGGATATAACTATTTCTGCGAGTTGTTTCTTCTTTAGTCGAGCATCTTCGAGTACAATTTGTTCAACTTTTTGGGTAAGTGCTGGCTCGGGTCGTCTTCAAGGGATTCCCTTCCTTGTTTAAATAAACTATGCCACTTGTACACCATGGTTTTTCCTATCCAATGACATCTCATTCATTATGGTCGCGACTGATTTTCCTTGCCTGGTAAAGAACTTTATAACGGCACGATATTCGATTTTTTCCATATTTCACTTTTCACTCCTCATTATGTTACTTGGTTGACGATAGCTCAAAGACTAATTGTCTAATAACAATGAAACTTCGTATTTATACTAATCATGAGCCGCTGCACAGGCCACGCCCCCAATGCGCCTACTCACCCCTCTACAACCCGCTCATTCCACGAATATAGAAACGCTCCCTCGTAATTATAAAAGTGACAATACAAGATAATAAGAAAAAACTATCTGACGAATGAACGTATAGTTCTTATATTCGTTCATGGCCTTCACTTTTTCTTTAAACTTTTTGTGTTCCATAATTATGTAGCACTCAATTTATCGTATTTATTTTTTTAATTCTAGCAATACTGATACAACAACTTACGTGGCCAAATTTATGCTAGTATTATTTGTATTCGGCCAGTTCGCATATTATGCATTCCCAGCTGAGCTAGTAGCATCCGAGGTGAGATAACTTTTGAAAAAGTACTAACATATCACTGCTAAATTAAATACAGTTCTCAGATCTTTCGGATTCTATTTATATGTCACGATGGTATAAGAACAGCATAAAAATTCAAAAGACCGTGTTATTTATTATGATGAAGTCTCAACGTATACATTATCTTTCCGGAGCTGGATTAATTAATATAAATGCGGATACATTTGGATCTGTAAGAAGATATTTAGCATCGAGGCGGGTAGATAATTAATTTTGTGTGTTTCAGGTGGTTAGAAAGACTTTTTCTTTTTATACGATTATTCAAAATTTATTGAATAAATGATTTATATAGGAATACTTTAAGAATTAATTATTTTTGTTTGAAAATCATTCTAAAACCTGTGTTTGGTTATTGTATTTAATCGTGATATATGATAGAGTGTCTACTATTCAGTTAAATAATAAACGGATTGAAAATATTCACCTGTTTTTTAACTATTATATTGCTCTTATTTTAAAATACTCTTCACCTATTAGCAGCTCGATATTTTTGTATTTGGCTAATTATTCTTTTGAAAAAGATGTTTTCCTTTAAAATTAAGATATGTATTACTAAACTACTGTCCATCTGTGTAACTATTGTCGTACTATCTTGTAAACGCTTTTTACAAAAACTTATGAATCCTGTAATGCCCCTCTTCACCGCTCTGCGCTTCTCTACACAGACGTGTAGATAGTTACACAAGGGCCCGTATTGTTTGCCAAATATATCCACTGATACTCCTAAGGGCAGAACTAGCCAGTATAACTCGAGAAGTAGGGGGAGGGATTTCTATAGAACTGTTTTAAAGGAAGCGTTATAGCATTGACCCCTAGTAGCTTAAATTGCCAATACCGAAGCACGTAGGGTATACATAATACGTGCTTTCGCATAAGAGTTAAAAAAAAGTTAAAAATAAAACAAATTACTCAAAAGAGTAATAAAAGAAACTCCAGATGATTATCCATGCTATCTGCTTCTGGGTTTCCGGGCTGGAACCGCGTCACTAGTATATCTGCCGACGTTTCGTACCCATTTGTATGGGACATCTTCAGGGCTGAACTACTGCACGACGTTTCGTACCCATTTGTATGGGACATCTTCAGGGCTGAACTACTGCACTGAAACTGCAGTTTCAGTGCAGTAGTTCAGCCAAGATGTCCCATACAAATGGGTACGAAACGTCGGCAGATATACCAGTGACGCGGTTCCAGCCCGGAAACCCAGAAGCAGATAGCATGGACTACGACAGCGGAAGTCTACGTACCAAATTATCCAGATGATTATCGTCACAATCTATAGATTTTCAATAAATAATTTTCAGATGAACAGATATGTCGACTATTATACAAAATTTCCCTAAACTCGTCACTAAGAAAGAAAGAAGAACCATTACATGCTCATTTTTAAAATTCGATTAAGTACCAAAATGTTTAAAAGGACAACAGGCAATCAGAAACATTCATAATTAAACAAATAGCTACAAGTAGAGCACCGACAACCCTCCAACGTATTTACAGCCAATTAAGTTACAAGATTCGAGAAGACTCAACTCATACCACCAACAGAATGAAATAAGGGCTTAATTCAATCCTAATGAATTGCATAATGTAGACTTTTGGAGTTCACATATTAGACAACACAGGGCCGTAATGACACAAATTAAATAAGGTACAAATTAGGAATTTATGGAATTCGAGTAAAATTATTAATAATATGAAATTTAATTATATTTAAAACAGTTTATGGTATTATGATATAAAGCAATGTACGCAAAATATGAAGGATATACTACTTTACCGGAAAGATATACTATAAAAATCAAAATGGACCGCAAAAATAAGAGAGCATGTAACAACCCATTTTGAATAAAGAACTAATAAATTATTTATTTAATTTTAATTTACTATTTCGAAATCAGCATGAAGTTACTGAAACGCTACAATTTATCTTTTTAAACACCATCTATATAAATTTAGAAAAGAGTATTCCTTGCTTTTGTATATTCATTGACTATGCTAAACATAAAGCTTTATTGTCTAAATTGGAACAATTTGGTATTAACGCTCTTATCCAAGAATGATTTCAAACTTATCCTTCCGATCGCCGACAAATACGATACGTCCGACCAGTCTATGGCACTGTTTGTGAGGGTATATTCTAAGGTTCTAAACTGGATTATAATTTATTTTTGGTTTATATTACTGAATGAAATCCTGTATTAGTTTTGCTGATCAGATCTCTTTGTATGTAAAAAACATCAATATTTTCTGAAAATATACTGGAACTAAAGGAAAACGCAAAACTTATTCTTAAATATTAAGAGATAGATAAAGACCAACCAGCTAGCACTGAGTGCTAACAAGAATAGCTTGGTTTATTTTCATAATAATGTCAAGTATACTCTAGACATAGGAATCCATGGAGACAAATATTCTTCCTCTGAAATATTAGAAACTATAATTACCGAAAGCCCAAAGTGATCTTTCCATATTGATTTTATATTTAATAATTTAGCAATAAATAACATGTGCAATTTAAGTCATGTAACACCGATATTCTTTGGCCTTTTATCACTACTCTTTCGTATCGCGTATATATTACAGTATTATGCATTGGGGAGTATCGACTCATAAGGAAAAAATTTTTTCCTTACAGAGAAAAGCCCCGAGAAGGGTACATAATTTAAAATATTCTGATCCTTGTTGTTGTTCAGGTTTCAGTGTTTCCTGGAAACTCTCTTGTGTCTTATACACCTGAACCTTCTGCCAATAACCCCAGTCATCAATAAAACGTTTGTACTACAAAATATTTACTACCTGTTGGTCACAAACTTTCTATTTATTTTTTAAAGATGCAAATTATACCAATATATAACCTTGTACCATAATAATAATAGTAAATAGTTACTAAATGCAGGTAAAAATGATACTTGTCAATAGTTACGTAGTAAGTATAAGGTAAACAGGTAAACAATTCTTCAGTTAAAAGATGAATGTTCAAAACGTAACTGTAAGTAGAATCTAGATAAACTAATTATTAAATGATAATATTAAAAAAGATGTTTCAAAAATCGAACTAGTTCAAATATGTTTACTGTTTGTTAAGGATTTCTTGGAAAAGAGCCGTCAGCTTAGAATCAACTCGCGTTAACTACTAAAGAAATTTGGTACGTAGACTTCCGCGGTCGTGGTCCATGCTATCTGCTTCTGGGTTTCCGGGCTGGAACCGCGTCACTAGTATATCTGCCGACGTTTCGTAACTATTTGTATGGGACATCTTCAGGGCTGAACTACTGCACTGAAACGTCGGCAGATATACTAGTGACGCGGTTCCAGCCCGGAAACCCAGAAGCAGATACTAAAGAAATTTTTTATTGAAAATATTTCTGAAATTGCGAAGATTGTTCTGAATTATTTAAAAATTAATTTAAAGTAAACCTGTATAAAAACAAATTAGAAATGTAATAAAGAGTTCTTAAGTGCAACATATGGGAAGTGTAACAATAGATCCACTGGAACATGTACATTTTAAAGCGTGTTTCCGTAATTTCTGCGAATATGGAAATAACAAATTAAAATCTATACAGCTTTCAATATTTTAATGTGTAATATTAAATACAAATTATTTTAAAGTTTCTAAATACTATTTAGTTAAAATGTTCCTCATAATGGCGTAAAAAGAAAATGTTTTCTTCACGACCTAAAACATTTCGAATTCGATTACAATTTTAACACATGTATTTCCAACTTACTAATCCAAAAGTATCAATGTTAATATTCATTATTCCTGCGCCCGAAAAATAGTGAACACATTGACACTTCGTCATTATAATCAAAAGCAATTTTTGAACACCGGCGTTACAACAGTACCATTTTGACATATATACAGACCTCGTTATATCTGAAAACTATAGTCAAAGCATACTAGTAATAGTTCAATTAGTATGTAAGGATGAGATTACTTCAAAGGCTACATTTTCGGCTGGAAGTGTATAGTAGGCGAACTGTCCGAACATTATTACCAAACTTAAAAATTTTATTGACATTGTAGCTATATCCATATACCTGAAGCAAATTAGACTTTAATTACTTATTAAATTTACTTTTCAATTTTCTTTAGTTGGTTGATGTTCTCTTAAATGTAAAACTAAAAGTTTGAATGAATTACTGATTTGAACTATAGTTTAATGCATTTATATTGATAATTAGTAAATTTATAAATAATAAAGACTGATTTAATTTCAGCTGTTTTTGGCCTTTAGAGAAACCATTACACACTAGTACTAATTGTTGTGTTTTGTCCTAATTCAGAACTTGTTCTGATATTTAATTTTTATGCAACATTTAGTATACTCAGGTAATTAATCTAACGGTAACTAGTGTATGTACAAGATATCTAACAATTCCATATTAAAACTTACAGGGTCTTAGCCCTTCGATAATGCTGCAACTTAAATTTACGGGTGAGGCAGAATAACGAGCGATTTTAAAAAGGCTGTAAAAAACAAGAAAAACAATATTTAGGAATAAATTCATTATTTTCTCAAAGAACATAAAAAAGCATTAATTATTTTATTTTTTAAAAATAACTCCGGAAAGATGACATCCGTTCAGGCGTACACATTCTTCCAATCGTGTTTTGAAACTATTCATTATTTTGCAGCATTGCTAGGGGAATGTTTTCCACTTCCTGTCGGATCCGTTCTTTCAGGGCTTGAATTGTTTGTGGTAGGTTATCTTGAAACACTTTACTTTTTAAGTACCCCCACAAGAAAAAGTCGCACGGTGTGAGGTCTGGTGAACGGGAAGGCCAGATGATGTCTCCATTTCGAGAAATCACATGATTTGGAAATAATCTGTTAACAATATTCATGCATACTCTGGCTGTATGGGAGGTTGCTCCGCCTTGTTGAAAAAATGTTTCCTCGTTAACTTCGTAGCGTGCAAGCTGTGGTTCAAAAAAGTTTTCCAACATGTCGGCGTATCTTTGTGAGGTTACTGTCACAGCATTGGCACGAGCATTTTCAAAAAAGTAAGGCCCTATGATCCCCGATGAAGACATAGCGCACCACACAGTAACTTTTGTGGAGTGAAGGGGTTCTTGATGCATTTGTCTCCAGTATCTAAAGTTCTGCTTATTGACGTAACCGGACAAATGGAAATGGGCTTCGTCACTCATCCATAAGTTGTTTACAATATCCTCATGTTGATTAATTAAATCTGAAAACTCTTCACAGAATCGTTGTCGACTCACATAATCCGGGCCTTTAAGAGCCTGTACGATTTGGATTTTGTATGGATGAAGGTGGAGATCCTTGTGTAATATTCGTCTGACAGTTCGGTTTGAAATCCCAAGTGTAGTACTATGCCGGCGAGCTGAACGACGCGGTCTTCGCTCAATAGCAGTTCTTACACGGTCGATATTCTCGGGCGTACGCACCGATTTTGGTTGACCATGTTTCTTCTTTGTCGTTGACGAAGTTTCCTCAAAGTTCCTAACCCATTTTTTAATGGCACAGGCAGACGGCACTGGTTGATTGCGATTAATGTTAAAATGATTTCGAAAGGCACGACGCGCGCGTTTGTAAGAATTATCATTTTCATAAAACGTCTTAACAGCGTACGCACGCTGTTGAGGGCTCCAACGCTCCATTGTTACTAAATGCTAATATCAAGGAGACGTGGCCGATAGCGTCCCTACCACCTCCGAATGACACGGCGCGAATCGCGGGCTTTTTAAAATCGCTCGTTATTCTGCCCCACCCTGTATATCAACAGATCTTTCCAATATACTATTGGGAAAGAGGATACAGTTTGCTTTAATATGATTGAGACTGTTTTTTAAAATTTTAAAAAATTTATTGAGCGATAACAAATAAATATTCTCTTTAAAGTTATGTTCTACTTCAGTTAATAGAAGTATACAAGACATATGTACATAAGTAAATTATTATGAAATAATACAAATTACAATAAACACATGAATATATATAAACTATATAAATTACATAAACATGTTTACGTTTATTTTTCAATTGCTAAATACTGCTTGCACAAAAAGTATATTCATTAATCTCAAAGTGACAAAGAAATTGTAATTATAGCAATAGTTGTCCTATTTCTACAATATTTCATTTTTCGATAATCGACTTACCCGATGAGTACGAAGAGGTCGCTGCAGGCAGTGATCAACGTTACAAAATAGTGGAAAAATAACATTATCGAAAACGTATTTTTCATCCTTGAAAACATTCTGAAATATTAAACTTATTTAATTTTCATGAAATAATTTAAAAGAATAGAACGAGGCGACCTCGAACCGCATATGCTTCTTGAGCAGTCATATTAACAAATACATTTACAAAACGTTGCTTTGAAAATTCAATTATGTGCCTTAAATTACACAGGCCAACACACATTTTGGTGCCTGCGATTTTTTAACTGTTCCTGAGTAATTTTTGGATGCAGAATGTAAAAAGGTTTTCAGATTTGGTCTATCAGATCTAGTTTTTGAGATTTTTTAAAAAAATCGTGTATATATTTTACGTTATAACTGTTATAATATATAATATTACTATTGACAGTTAAAAAAACAAAGACACATGGATTTAAGTATTTATTGCAAAAACTTAATTTACATAATTACATTAGTCACTAATCACATAAAAATTTTCTTTTATACGACTTTCTAGAATGGAGTTTACTAGGGCAGTCTCGCTGAAGGCTCCAGCAGTAGTCCGCCATCATGTGGCTATCCCATCTTCCTTGATAACGATTTTCCATAGTTTTAATATCTTGATGGAATCTTTCCCCCTGTTCTTCACTACAATCACCTAAGTTTTCTGGAAAACGATCTAGGTGGCTGTGAAGGTAGTGAACGTTTATACTCATGTTACAGCCGAGAATATTAAAATTTGAAAGCATAGTTTCCACTAATTCTACGTAATTTTCTGCTTTATGATTGCCAAGAAAATTTTGTACTACTTGAACAAATGAACACCAAGCGTTAGATTCAGTCTCGTTCATTGATGTGGTGAATTGTGGATCTTTAACAAGTTGCCTTATTTAAGGACCATCAAATATACCAGCTTTTAGTTTTTCCGTGCTAATGCCAGGAAATTTACGTGATAAATATCCAAAATAATTTCCATCTCGATTTAAAGCCTTCACAAATTGCTTCATTAAGCCTAGCTTGATAAGCAAGGGCTGAAGTAAGATTTTTTTCTCTTGCAACCAAAGGTTCGTTGATCACGTTTTGTTTTCCTTGAATCATGACATCTCTTGAAGGCCATTTTTTTTAACCCAGTGCTCATTTTTATTTCTGCTGTCCCAAAGGCTAATTACATTCTGGGAAATTTCTATTTTGACGATTAAGTACATATTTATCTCTTTATTTGTTGTCTTTATCAGAAAAAAATATCAATTAATCTGTAACCTGTATCTCAAAAACTAGAGCTGATAGAAAAAATCTGGTGGCATTTTTGGAATCAGCACATTAAAAACATCTAAAATCAGATGTTAGATTTCCGGCGCCAAATTTTTTTTTCATTTTGTTACCCTGTGTTATATTAGAGTAACAGGTGATTTGTTCTTAAATACATTTCTATATTTTAATAAATTATATGATAATATGAAAACCTTTTGTGAATGCTAGTAATAATAACAATCATCCATACTTTCGCATCCTCCAATAGCTTAATGCCAATTACGGAAATATTGGCAGAATATGAATTATTAGTACACCCGTGCCTGTATTGTATGCTAAGTAATTTAGCTGACTGGGATTAGACATTATTTCCCATTTCGATTAAGAGAATGCTACCTCTTAATCCAGATGGAAAACAATGATAAATCTGCGGTCACGAGGTTGTTGAATTTGAACCTACAACCCCAGCATGACAAGCCAGTAACTCAATATTTAGCTATTAGCTGTGTTTATGATATACGTAGATCATATCTCAATATTGGGATAAAATTGCATTTTTAATGATGTCCTGTGTCATGGAGGTCTATACATAAGACGCAAATATATTTATATGAAATTGTTGACTTGAAACGGAAACATTTGATTATGTTTTTTTAGAAGCAAATAATCCGGGAGAGTTTTTTAAAAGAAAACTTTGATTTGGCTGACTTCGACAACGTTTAAATATCATTAGTTAGATATTTTTGTGCGTTTAAATTTTCATATTTCCTCGATTTCCACTGAGAAACAATAAATAAGAACACCGTTCCTTCACAACCTTCCGTAGTGAATAAAACGACCATGTAATTGTGCTCTATCATTCCTGTGTAATTCGCGCTGCGTTGGGGTTCGATCGCGGAAAAGGGACAGAGTGTTCCCTTTATTATTGCATTATTTGTTTTTAAACAAGTTCATTAATACAAACTCAGAAGGAAATTATATTTTGATGGATCGACATTTATTTGAAACACATAATTAAATCTACACAATCTATATACATAAGAGTCTACTTCAGTAGTGTTAACAATGTCTTTACTAAAGTGAAATAGAGGTACTTGCCCATTACTAGCTTTACAGATCAACTCATTATGACCATATACGTTAGCATTAATCTATTTGGAAGATCGCCGAAATTTTAAAGTGTTCGTCTACATATGCACTAGTAACCTGGTTACCGATTTAACGAGGCGAACACGCCTTTGTTCTGTTGTTTGTACATTCGTGTGTTGTACGATAGAGGAAGGCAATGTTTTTCCAATGTATTGTATGTTAATGTTACTTTTGCATTTTTTGCGATCCTAAACCTTCTAAACAATTTTCTCTCTCAAAAGAGATTAGGACGGTGTCGCTCTATATCTTCCAGTAATAAAGTAATTACCGATTTCAAGTTATTCTAATTATTACCAAGTTTATCGCAAAAAGCAGAAGAAAAAACGAACTAGAATTAAAAGGTATTTTCTAAGTTAAAAACCATAATAGGTACAAGGAAAAGTTACTTACAGTTGAATAATAGTTTTATAGCGAACAACTTTCAATTAGGGTGTTGCGCTCAAACAGTGCTGCTATAATATTCAATAATTAATTATAACAATTACCAACAATTCTTGTTCATGTATTCACAGCTAACAACTCATTATCATGATTTATGACGGGATAAGAACTATTTTCTGAGAAAGAAGAATGTGCTTGAAATATGAGGATCACAAGGAGGCAAAAGACAACACAGTTATTAATTTCAAAATTTGGATTATGAAAAGAGTAATAAAACAATTGGTATATTAAATCATCTGAGAGAAATATAACAGATAATAATGCGTACCTTAATATAGAAGCTGAATAATTACTTGTTTCTGAAAGACTGTAAAATGGATATGTATATAAAGTGCATATCAAGAGAGATAAAAGGCAATTTTGAAATAATAAAAGTAAACCCAATTGTTTCTGAATAAAACGGTCGAAACCGGAGGAACTTGCAACTTATTTATTTCGATAATCACAAACAATGTGTTTATCTATCTCAATAAATTTTTGATGAAAATGTCTTAATTTCCAAGCTTAAAACTAAGGTGTTTCATTAAGTCTAGAGAGAAACGAAATACCTATTTTATCTAGAAGAAATGACATAAACTATTGAATTGAAAATCTTAATGATTTTGAAGTTTTAGAAATAAATAAAGGTGTGTTTAATAAAATATATTCTGAGAAGAAGCAAACGTAGGTTACATCAATAAAATATACGTGTACTTAAACGAGTTAAAAAAAATTACATGTTAGACTAACGAGACTTTCCTAACTAAGTGTCCTAACACTCTTATAAGATACTAGCACAGAATTCAAATATTTTAAACTATAAAGTAAAAAATATGCACTTTTCTACATTTCACTATTTAAGTACTTTTATTTTTTGCAAAAACGAAAAACAGATTTAGACTTTAATATTTTGTTATATAATTATTACTATACTTCTTTAAATTGAAGGTTATATTTACTACATGCAAATTTTGCTCGAGACACTTCAAATTATTTGCTTTAAGTCTAAAGTTGATATAACATCTCTTCGCTTATGAGAAGTACTTGATATTTTTTTATAAAAAAAAACTGAGAAACTAATAACTTTCTGTAGATAAACACTGTAATAGATACTTACGACAACAGAAACTGATGATTGCTAATACAAATATATATTTCACTTGAGCTGCTATTACTGTATACATCGAGGTGTTGTAATTTATATTTCAGCAATTTCATTTCAGCCACCACATCAACACAAAGTCTTAAATAAATTAAATCATACCCAATGACTACCGGAACTGAAAGACAAAGAAAATACATTTGACAGGCTAATAGAGGAGCCTCAAGGGGAACCGTATCAGGAATGAAAGTTTCCACAAAGAACAAATATTTCTTGTCATAAAGAGGCTTTAAAATATACATTTGCAATGCAATGAATGATAGTCCTACTATGATCACTTGTATGTAATTCACAATTTTAAAAATCGTTATCCACTTATTTCGCACTTCCTCGGGTATACTTTCGTAATTCCAAACTCTGCCTTTCATGTCACTTAATAATTTCTGCAAATCGTGTTTATGGTATATCAGTAAAAAATATTTCAGGGAAACCTAAAATAGGATTCAATAATAAAGTAATCAAATGTTATTTATAATACTTACGTGAGAAATACTTATAAACGATTGTAATGCTTTAACATATACTTCACCTGACACATGAAAGAAATTTAAAACACTAAAATAGGCTATAAAGAGCAAGACACAGAAATTGAATGTACGATAAATAAAGAGTTTTACCGATGCACTAGGTAATGTCTCTCCAATAAATTTTATTAATATAAAATATACATTCAATAGGTTGCGTTCCATGACAACTTAGCTCAACCAGTTAATGCACTAAACTGAATGCCAGTTTATTACGCACCCATTGTAATTTCATAAATTGTAGTAGTTCAGTAATGAGTGACCCCTAATTCGAATAAATTACGTATGGGCGGTTATAGAGAAGCTACTATATAATAAATCATATAAAACTATTAAATTATAAAACATTCACACATATAGACATATATTATACGTGTTTCTCTAATACATGTTTCATTTTTAGCGTAGTTCTTAAAAATATGTTATTTAAATTTATTACAATTTATGGTATAGAAAATACAAAAAAGTATTTCTCACGTAATATTAATATTTTATATATAAAATTGGGTTTAAAGTAATGATTTTCGAAGGATAATATAACAAACAAAACAATAAGTGTAACAATAACAGTAGTATCGAATTTAATTACTTTTTTATTTAAATTTTCTAGAGATTCGTAAAAATGGAATGTACATAAGTTGAATAACAGCATAAGTTTATTTATAGGTTAATATCTAGATTATTTGCAATGAAATATGAAGTATATTTAAATGAAATTTTTAATCAATTTACACACACACACATACATACATACACACACACACATATATATATAATATAAGTTGGACAAGGTAATAAATAAAATGCTTTTGAAATTAGTTAAATTTGTGTAGCAACAATATGAATTAAAGTATTAAAATTTTGTATGTACCTTATTTTAACTAGCTCTTATTCTAAATACTTAATTTTATACATTACCTCAGGGTATTTGTGAGTTTTCTTGAGTTAAAGTTCGTCTTGAAAAGAAAAATTAAAATATTTGAGAAACTAAATCTTCTTTTTGAATAAATAAACATATATTTCTTTTATAATCCGCTTCTTTGAAACTTAAACAAATAAACAAAATTATTACATCTGTATGAATAAATAATCAAACAATAACTTAAAAATATAATTTGAAAAATGAATTGGTATCAAGCGATTTATTAATTTACATAAATTCCAATACTAAATACAAACAAATACATTTTTTTCAAAAGAAATCCAATATTTTCAATGTATTAAATTCTTTTAAATAAAAATACAAATGTATACATAGTATAAGTACAAAATTATTACATCTGTATGAATAAATAATCAAACAATAACTTAAAAATATAATTTGAAAAATGAATTGGTATCAAGCGATTTATTAATTTACATAAGATTCCAAGAACACTACTAAATACAAACAAATACATTTTTTTCAAAAGAAATCCAATATTTTCAATGTATTAAATTAATTTTCTAATACTTTTATATTATTAAATAGTGTTCTTTATATCAAAAACGTTTGGTGAAATACAAATGTATACATAGTATAAGTACATTTATGTATGCAACAATTTGATTATATTATCTTTCTTGCTTGCTTAATACACAATTTCCAAATAATAACAATTTCTCCAGCAACTAATATGTCCAATTTAAATTTGAATCTTCCTGTGATGTACAATACAATATAATATATGAGATTCTCATTAGATCCCGGTTACTATATAATAGCATATCCAAATATAGTTTAGCAACTAATATGTCCAATTTAAATTTGAATCTTCCTGTGATGTACAATACAATATAATATATGAGATTCTCATTAGATCCCGGTTACTATATAATAGCATATCCAAATATAGTTTAGCAAAAGTAGCTTTCGAACCTGTAGCTATATGTCACCGAAGCATATCATGATGATAAAGCATATTTTAAGTCGGTTTCCCCATCTCTTAGATTTGGGGCATTTCTTGACTTTCTTTAATAAACAGTTGTAACATTTACAAGGTGCACTATACCGGTTAAATTTACAGAAAGTCAACGGCCATAATTCGCATATGCTTCTTACGCTAATAAATCTTTCACATTCACATCTTGTGAAGTAGATATCGTCTTCGCAGATAGCTGAATATCGGGTTACCGAATTGTAATTATAGACTTATAATTTATGAAAATTAGTTAATTACAATACATTCTATTACCATGATTTAGTAATGAATATACAAAGAAATAAATTTATTTAATGATATAAATGGTAGATATCATATCCACGTGATGACGGTCATCCAAAGCTTCTGAAATCACTTGAATAAATGCACACAAATTCGTAACAGCTGACCGTCCTTAATACATCCTTGCTGGCCTAGGGATAGTTATTAAGAGAATTGCTTCAAATGTCTTACAAAAGAAGACACCGAACGATAATTTTTAATCTTATTCCTAATTACTAGTTAATCCTTGATGAACATCAGATTCAGTGAACTCTTTTAAAAAAAATTCCAATGCAAAAACATTATCAACAGTATTGTGAAATATATCAATGTTGACTCTTGTGTGCAACGATGTAAAATATTCAGCAAAGGCGTTCGTTATATCAGTAGGTGAGGACACCAAATGCCATCCTCTCTGGTATGCGAGTAGAATTTGACATTTCCCTAAGAAAATTCCACAGAATCTATTTGGATTCAATCTAATTTTTCTGTCAACATTAATCACGTAGTTTCCAAAATCATAACTGATATTCTATTTAACTATTTTCCTATAATTCTTAAATCTGTTTGTTGTGATAGTACTCAAAGTTTGTCACCAATATATTTTAAATAGTGTAGTAGTAGTAGTTTTAGTCATCCACAAATGTTTTTATTCAGAGATTTCTCATTGGAAACATTCGTGACATAACAAAGGTTATCTGAAGTTAATAATCCTTTAGGTAGTTTTTAAAATCAATTAGTATTAAAAAAACAATTTGGGAACTTTAAAAAAAACTATTAGATATATTCTTATGTTTTATTCTAAAGACTTTTTTACACTGTTTCATAATTCTATTTATTTAAAATGTTTCTCATAATTGTAAAGAATGAAAATGATTTTCGTATAACCTGAAATATTTTACATATAATTAGTATTCTTTCGAAAATTCCATAACTTACCGATCCAAACGCATCAGTATTAATATTCATTAGACCTGCTCCCGTAAAGTATTGCATTTGCTGACATTTTATCATCATAAATAAAAGGGATTTTTTAACACTGTTACTAGTGTAGTGCCATTTGGTCATATAAATAGAGCAGGCTATATCTGAAAACTGGTTTGCATTACTTACAACTTTCTACTTACTCTTTTTATAAGGAAAAGTTACCTGATGAGCTACTTCGTCTGCTGGAAATGTATAGTACACGATTTGAATAAATAAAAGCAATAAGCTAATGAGTTTAATGCTCACGACGGTAATGTCTCCATATCTAAAAAATAAATAAGTGATGCTAAATATTTAAGCAAGTTTCAGAAATTACATTTGGAGAAATATTTTTGCTTTCTTAGGTAGGTATTTTACTTTAATTTTTTGATATTATATACATATTTTTAACGAACTCTATATTTATAAAACCTAATGAATAAACTAAATAAATTATTCAATTACAGATTTTCTATCACGTTTGATATCATTCGTCACAAGATTTGGCTAGTGTATTATCGAAATAGAGGAGATTAAGTAATTTTTGTGGTTACAAAGAACGCTGAGTTTTATCATTAAAGTAAACGAGACAAAATTTCGAAACTGCCAGATCGGATGAACTAAAAGCGTGAGAATACCAATCACAAAGAAGTTTTGAAAGTACTCATTTTATGTATTCATTTATTCTATAAATTTTTGTATTCCACCAATTTTTCATCACTTAAAGCTGGATAACTCATTCAGCATTAAAACGTAGTCGGGCATTATATATGCATCTATGTATGTTTTTGGTGCCTTTAAAAAATTGCCTTGGATGAGTTGTTCGTAGTAGGTTATGATATAGATAATCAGATTTGCTGTATAGAATAGCCTCGCCTAAATTGTACAATGTAATGTAGAAGTTTAATGCATTACGTGAACATGTATCAGGTTGTTACATATGAAATGTCCGATTTTGTAAGCAATAAAAAAAGTCTAAATTTAAAAAAATATAAATATTTATTCTGCAAAATAGTCTCCATTTACATCAATAGTTTGTTGCCAACGGCCTGGAAGCTGAAAAATTCCCTTTGAAAAGAAATCTAGGTTTTGACGGTTCACAAATTGCTCAAACACTGCTATTACAGACTCCCGCTCAGGGAAGTCTCTATTTTTTAAGTGATTGTCTAAACTTCGGAAAAAATGAAAATCAGTTGGCGAAAGGTCAGGTGAATAAGGTGGGTGAGGGAGAATTTCGTAACCAAATTCCAAAAGTTTTTGCAATGTCTGTCGTGCAGCATGAGGTTTTGCATTATCATGAAGAAGTATGGGTCCATGTCTATTGACTAGCGAGGGCTGCAAGCGGCTCAATTTTCCATGCATAGTTTCCAGTTCGGCACAATAGTACGCTGCCGTGATGGTTTCACCAGGTTGCAAAAATGAATAGTGAATAATACCCTTACTGGTCCACCATACAGTCACCATAATCTTTCGCGGGTGAAGTGATGGTCGTGCATGCTGTCTTGGTGCTTCACCTCGATCTAACTATTGTCCTGACCGTCTCCGATTATCATAAAGTATCCACTTTTCGTCACACGTTACCACTCGATGAAGAAACGGTTCAACTTTCTGTCGATTAGCCAAAGAGGTAGCCACCTCTAATCGACGGAGCTTAATGGCTTCCGTTAATTGGTGCGGCAACCAATCGATCGAGTTTCTTCACTTTGCCAATCGAAGAAAGGCGACGATTAATGGTGACAATGGGCACTTGAAATGTTTCTGCAAGGCTACGCACTGTTGTCGACGGATTACTTTCAACTTCTACACGCAGCTCGTCGTCATTAACGGTGCTACGCGCATATCCGCGAGGCTCATTTTCCAAATCAAAATTTCCCTCGCTGAATTTTTTAAACCATCGCCGTAATATGCGTTCATTATACGTGGTTTCACTGAACGTCTGATTAATTTCTCGCCTTGCTGCAGCTGCATTTAATCCTTTTTTAAATTGAAAGAGGTAAATTGCCCGAATATCTCCTGCCGACAGCATTTCCATAGGCGAGACAAGGACAGGTGTATTAATCTTTCCAAGAAATGGAACAGGTACACACTTCAAAATAAATACCCTTTTCTACAAATACATTAATAATTTTCACCAAAAACATGCACGTCTTCACACAGGTGCGATTCAGTTCAGACTGAAGGAAAAAACGGACATTACATTTGTAACAACCTGATAGTCTATTATTTTAGACCTTTTACTTAATCTTATAATGTAATCTGTATTTGGAAGCACTTATTTTGTTTTTGTATGTCTAATGCTTATGCTTCTAAAGCCAATTATTTAAATCGTTTTGATGTTGAGTTAGCTTGGAAGGGTTCACGTTCGAATTTTACAAGGTCGGAGTTTTTGCTGTTCAGTAAAATTTTTAAAAATAAATTACGAATTTCCAATTTTGAGGAATTAGTGATTCTTGGTTTTATGCTATCGTTTTAAAAAATTGACAAATGCTAGGGTGTGTCCTCTCTATTGCGATTATTTCTCGCATAAAAAATGCATCATTATTTTTCGATCAAAAAACAAAATTGTTTCCCTCTTCATTGTATTTTAGCTTTTTATGCAGATTCAAAGAAATACGATGTTTTATTGGAAATTAACCTAGAATCTGAAAATCTCAAATATCACACGACACAGATTGTATTTAGTAAATAAGAAAGAAGGTACAGGACAAAGAGGATGTAGTAAATGCGTTATAAAGGATATAATTAATTAAATAATGTAACAAATTTGACTTTTCTAATGTAAAAATAGCATTCCTCTCAATATTCTAAGTAAAAGTTCACTTTTGTGAAAGTTCGTTAGTGTTTATTTGATACATTTCTGGATCGTAAGCTTCTGTCCAAGCAAATAACTATACAAAGACTATTTCTATTAACTTACCTAGTGAGTATGAAGAGATCGCTACAAGTGGTAATAACAGTAACAAAATAGTGGAATAGAAGCATTGCGGAAAAAATATTTTTAACCTTCGAGAATATCCTGTAATTTTAGAATATATTATTAATAAATATATAACAAAGAAATTATTTTTAAATATTAACAAGTGTATGTATTTAACAAGTTCCAAATGTAATATATTATTTTGTGCAATGCCGAGTTAGAAAAATTCCTACCAAGTTTAATTGTAAATTCGCTACCGTTTAACTGTGACAATGAAAACTAATAAATAATTGTAAGTAATCAAGTACATTTTCTCTAATTGAAGTGAAGAAGTTTATTCAATTCAAACTAATGTAGAAGTTTAATGGTATATATGCATTCGTAATTCAATTTTATGATAAATAGTATAATGAGAATAATTTATGAACTTTCATTCCATCAACCCGTAACGCTTTCATTAAATACAAAATTTATTATCTTTTTTGTAAACTTAACTAATCAAGAATATGTTAGCCTCAACTATTTATGATCACCACACAATAATCTGGCAATTTTTCAATTCCACACTTGATGAAGTTCTGTGATTTAGAAGTGAAGAAATCGTCGAGCCAATTATGTAACGCGACATAATTATTAGAAGAGATTCGTCGAAGATTGTTTGATAGAGAGCGAACAAGAAGTTAACAACAAATACTACAACAAAGACCAGCAATTTTCTGAACGATAATTTCAGTAATATTAAAAAGCTTTTGGCTATACATACTTGCTTTCACAATCACTCATAAGGATATGTACAATTTTATTTTAATTTAATGTGTTTATGTCCCTACGACATAGACCAATATTTTGCTGAAGGTCCCTTTGGTTCATTCGGCGGTGAATTTCAACCATCTATGGATTGATTTGCCATAGCCACTGTTTGTGAAAATTTATTTTATGTATGTTATACAATCATTTCTACATAATGTAATTATTGTTTAATTTTTTGTACATATTTTTTTCTTTTACCCGTTTTGGAGTAGTCTCTGTTGGGTAATTTAATAAATATTATTATTATTATTAAATATTATTTATTTAATATTGATTAACCGGCATGACAAAATAAGATTTGTAAACAGGAAAATAGATTACCTTTTATATTTCATCCCCACACACTAGTATAAATAATCTTAACAAAAGCCCCTATTTACAACCTGTGAAATATTCTCAGCTACTTTTAGGGCTGGAACTGGCCAGTATATCGGAGAGTCAAGGAGGACTCTCTATATCCAAATATCTTAAAATGATGCCACTGTATTGCAGATCCAGAAAGTTATGTGTTAATACGGAAGCACGTGGATAATCAAATACGTGCTATTGTAAGACTTAAAGCCCCAAGTTACAAATAAAAAGTAATAAGTCCGTGATTCGATTATATTTAATTTTAAAGGCGATGTTATTGCAATGACTTTGGAATCAGAAGAAGGACATATTCCTTCAATTACATTATATTAGTACATAGTAAAGAAAAGGAGGGGAAAAGGGTAAATAAATTATATACTCCTTATTAAAAGACATCTAGGTTTAAAAACACTTAAATGAATATCGAGGTATGTTTATTAATTGTATAAAAATTTAAATATGATAACTAGAAAGAAACCGACATTCTCCAGTGGTATTCATAACCAAAATAAAATTAAGACATCCTAGTATAATCGTAAGGGAATAAGAACTATGACTCGAATTAAACTTAACTAAATATATGGTATAAGAGAAGCTCTTAGAATAAGTATATTTATTAATACCTGGCCATTTTAAGTAACTTCAATAACCTTCAAGTTACAAAATAAGAAACGTAAGTGAAATCTGTCACTGATATGAAAGTTATATAATTATAATATTCGTGAAAATTTTAACACTGGAATATAGGATGATGTACATCGACAGATTGAACATGGCGGCATACTATTAAGGGCTAAAATGACCAAAATGTAAAACGAGCTCGAACGTATTTAGTTTGAAAGCAGCGTAATGTATAGACGATTTAAAATACTAGACATGATTCATGAATGAGTATTTTAATATGCCCAAAAGAATGCAACTTTAAAGCAGATAATAAGTAGCAGCGGAGAGCCATCCTACCTAAATGAATATAGACGAGAATTCTAGAAGGTGGCGCTATATGTATACATGTTTTAGTACAAGGCTTCAAATGTATTTCAAATTTACCAAAATTATATAGTTTCAAAACATATGCATATATAAATGTAATTTGTAAAGGCCATATCCTAGTGAATCTGATAGTAATGTCAGTTTCAGTATGAAGATGAAAATGTATAGTTCGCTTCAATATACAGTGCGGACGGCAAATTTTCACGGTTAGTTAAACAAAGCGGGTGGTATGCAATGAAACTGACCGATATGAGAAATATCCTACCGGTTCCTCTTAGCAATATTTGATTATAAACAATGATAGTATACATATGTATGTACGTTATTTGACCTAGAAATAATACATTTTGCACAATAATTAATTTTGTAAATTGTTAAAAGTTATTATACACATTAAGCAAACATATAAAGAGGGGATAAAATATCTAAAATTTACTATAAAAAATATCTGTATCATCCTAAAATTCTGAATCGATGAAATCCGCGTCACTTCGTCCTTTGCACCATTCTTATATAATATATTGTTCTAATTTTCGATCAATTATACTTCACTATGCGTTTATGTTTCAGTTCTCTTTTTATTAGTTCTATAATAGTCTAACTGAATTTCGGCGATTTATTTTGTCTTGGTATGTTTTCTTTGAGTTGTGTCCAAATCAATTCAATAAGTTCAAGATGGACGGCACATTATTTTTTTCTTGTGAACGACTTTATGCTTTCAAGCAACTTCTACTTATGCAAGAATCTTCAAAATATATATTGTCGTAAAAATTATTGCATAGTTTCCTTAGTACTGCTGCTATTAGGTATTTTCTTTTGTAAACGCGAAACGTAAGGAGCGTCGTCAATAACAATTATGTTTGGTATTAAATTATTTTCAAATCTACAAGCATTGATGCTGACATATCATCTGCAGATTGGAATACTTTTACCAAATGCACGTAACAGTTAGGTCTATATACAAGTAAAAAATGAAAGAACAATATAATTTTGCTAACTTAAAGTTGTAAATTTACAATACTCATAGGAGAAATAATGTAGTCAACTATTGATATATTTTTTACAAAACTATTATAAGAAAATCTACTAAATGAAAATGTGTATATATCAAATTAATGTACTTCAGGTTAAAGGACGCGATAAACAACATAGAAAAGCTTGAAGAATGCAAATGTTAATATAAATTGAATGTTTAATTATCCCCTATTGATGAAAAACAAATAGTAAAGGACAAACAAATTTCTAATTTTTGTTGCGGAATGTGCACAAGCATGAAAACGTACGTTGATCGAATAGAAGATAAAGTATGGACAAAATATAAAAAATAAAAGATCGAAAAAGTCCTAATATTCATCAGCAGTTTATACAGTTGTTACTTCATTGAGATCCGGAAGTCAGAATATCTTACAAACGTGGGATAATTCGAAAAACTTTGGAGTTAAAACAATGCATTTAAACAAGAAATTTTTGATGCGATCTTTGATATCAGATGCCGCAAACATCGTCTAAGTACAATCAAACAATTATTTACTATGGTCTGGTCACTTAATTGAAATTTATGTTTAATGTAATAAAGCTAATGTTAAATAAGAAAACTTTTGTATTTAATTTTTATAATCGAATAAGAATAAAGTAGTGTGCTAAATATATTCATTAGTCTTCCTTCAAATGATCTCAACAATAGACAAAATGCAATTAGAGAATCTACGATTATAGTACACACAAGTAAAGGGTTCTTAAATTCGAATTATACTTACTTTAGTAGAAACTGGTGGTAACTGATGCAGATGTTAATTTCGTTCTCAACTTCCTTTCCATTATTATCAATAACATTGTCTATTTTGTATTTTAATAATTTCAACTGGAGGATAAGGTGTACGCAAAGAACTAAGTACGTTAAATCGCAACTAAATACAATTGAAGTTACGATACAGAATAAATAGAATTGACAAAATAGTATAACGGCGTCAACAATAATTTCATTTGGGACAAAAGTCGCCAAAACGAACGAGTATCTGTCATCGTACAGTGATCGTAGGAAGAATACATTTATCGTAATGCATGATACTGCAACTAAAGTCACTTGAACATTATTCACTATTTTAAAAGTGCGTTCCGAAGAAGCTCGTATTTTCTCGGAAAAGTTTCTATAGCTCCAAAACTTGGTTTCAGTGTTATCTAATAATTTTTGAATGTCACTTTTATAATACACCATTAACAAATATTTCAAAATTACCTAAAATAAAATATGTTGCGATAAATGTTACCTAATTTTGTTTTAAATACTTGCATGAAAAATCGACGTAAATGCGTCCAGTGCTTCTATATACTTTTCCCCTGTTACATATAAGAAATTTAATGTTATAAAATAAGCCAAAAATATCATTACCGACAAGTTAAAAACGCGAAATATATACAATTTTGCAGATTCATCAGAATATCCTTCCCCAAAAAATATCATTAAAGCAACACCTAATTTTTCAATTTCAACTTTTGAGGGTCTTTGCATGGCGTCTATCTTCTGTTCTGTTGTGTATTGCAATGAGGAAAGCACGCTTCAAAGTTTGAAACTAATTGTGTTACAATTGGTATCAATCAATAACCGTTAATATGTGGAAGTTTGGATATATCAAGGGAAGTGCGTAATGAAGTACTAGTAATAATACTTTGCTATAAATAATAAATTTAGCTTTTATAAAATCACATACAAAAAAATTATATTAATTCGTTTTAATAATTCATTATTTATGAATGTTATTATAAGTGTTGTGTGAGAAAATAATATAAATAACACAAAAATTAGATTTTAGAAATACTAGTCCTAGTTGTATATTTTATTTTAAAAAATATATTGAACTATTCATAGATTGTAATAGTATCAATAATAATAACTCGAATTACAAGATGAATTAAGACGAAATGGGTAATATAATAAACTAAACTTTGTATAGCACACTATTATTAATTGATTCATCTATTTACATATGTCAGTTTTGTATACAATTTTTGATACTTTCAATTTGTTGGAAATATTGCCACAAACTGGACTAATTTGATTCGTCTTAAATACAAAAAATGAGTAGTAATTGAATATTGCTCAAAGAATTTTGGTATTTTTGATAGAAGTGTCTAAAGAGAGAATGAAAATAAAATTGAAATATGTTTTTGAGGAGTCTCTTCCAAAATATCTTTTACACAATTTATTATATATCTACAGATGAGATTTTAAGGTATCCTATACGAGGAAATATGTTAGCGTCGGAATGTCTGTATATTTAATTCTAAATAGTTCTGTAATACTTCGGTAATAATTGATGATTTATCTTCACAATCCATATACCTATTAACTTCGAGTATTAACCCATTAACGCCCAACTTCTTTTCTTGAAATTTTTTTCTGAAAAGCATATATAAATACTCAAAAAGTCTGCAATAATGTAATTATGTTCAAATTATGTTTCATTTTGAAAATATTTTATATTTTTCAAAAAGCCCCAAATGGGGATCATGGGCAGTTGCGTGTAAAGAAGAACTAATAAGAAAAATACTTTTATTTTATGAATTATCTACATCCCCAAATGGGGATTATGGTCGCTAATGGGTTAAATATAATATATTATAAAGTAATAAATAACAGGTCGGTTGAAAAGTCCCCGGTCTGACACATAGATGGCGTTACTGTTATTGTGTTATGTTTTTTAGATAGTACTAACCTTCAAACGAAACTTGTCAAAATTTGACAGCAATCCGACCATTAGTTACTGAGATATTGCGTTAAGAGTGAAGCTACTTTTGTTATCTAAAAAAATTGAAAAAAAAGAATTTCGTGTGCTGATAAAGTACTGCTTATTGAAGGGAAAAAATACCGTTGAAGCAAAAGCATGGTTTGATGAGGAGTTTCCGGACTCTACGCCAGGAATATCAACCATAATTGATTGGTATGCTAAGTTTAAACGTGGTGAAATGAGCACCGAAGACGGCGAACGCAGTGGACGACCAAAAGAGGCTGTTACCGACGAAAACTTCAAAAAAGTTGGCAAAATCATTTTAAATGACCGTAAAGTAAAGTTAATCGAGATAGCTGACATCCTAAAGATATCAAAGGAACGTGCTGGACACATCGTGCATGAATATTTGGGCATGCGGAAGCTCTGTGCAAAATGGGTGCCGCGCGAGCTCACATTCGATCAAAAACAACAACGAGTTGATGATTCTGAGCTGTGTTTGAAGCTGTTAAATCGTAATAAAACCGAGTTTTTGCGTCGATATGTGACAATGGATGAAACATGGATTCATCACTACACTACAGAGTCCAATCGACAGTCAGCCGAGAGGACTGCACGCGATGAACCGGCTCCAATGTGTGGAAAGACTCAACAGTCAGCAGGAAAAGTTATCGCGTCAGTTTTTTGGGATGCGCATGGAATAATTTTCATAGATTATCTTAAAAAGGGCCAGTCCATCAACAGCGACTATTATACAGCGTTATTGGACCGTTTGAAGAACGAAATCGCAAAAAAACGGCCCCGTATGAAGAAGAAAGTGCTGTTTCACCAAGATAATGCACCGTGTCACAAATCAATGAAAACAATGGCCAAATTAAGTAAATTGGCTTTCGAATTACTTCCTCATCCACCATACTCTCCAGATGTGGCCCCCAGCGACTATTTCCTGTTTGCAGACCTCAAGAGAATGCTCGCCGGGAAGAAATTTAGCAGGGATGAGGAGGTGATCGCCGAAACTGAGGCCTATTTCTATTTCGAGGCTAAAGACAATTCGTACTACAAAAATGGTATCGAAAATTTGGAAGAACGCTATAATCGGTGTATCGCCCTCGAAGGCAACTATGTTGAATAATAAAATCGAATTTTGCCAAATATGCCACTATGGTAGACCGAGGAGTTTTCAGTTCGACTGTTAAATAAGATGCTCCCCCATAATTTATTTCATTAAGTTACATTTATAATAATAATAATTATTATTATATATCTGAAGTAATTCCACGGAATACTGAATTATAATGAATGTTATTACAGGACCTGAAGTAATATATGTATTTTACTATCAGTTACAGAGCGAAACACTACCATAATCAAATCATATGTTCAAGTCGATTATTTTTATTTTTTTATTTAATTAATTAATTTCTCGTATGTAAGTGTATAGAAAGAAAACGTTTTTCTAAGTACCTAAAATGTTTAAAATTTAGTATTTTCTATAACGAAATACCTGAACTTGTTCGATAATATCCGCATCTATACCCATTAAATCTTCTCCTTGAAAGTATTGTAACATTTAGTCAGCATAAACAAAAACTGTTTGAATAACTGTACTGCCGTAACACTATTTCGACATATATGTAGTGCGTGCTACATATGAAAATAAACAAAATTAATATTAATAGATTTATTAACAAAATTGCAGAGTAAATGCCTTTGTCAAGCTACACTGCCGCTCATAAGTATTTTATCACCCACGTTTCATTACAGTTTCCATAGAAAAGTTGTAATTATAAAATTTATTTCAGTAGTAAGAAATAGTTTCATAGCAAACATTAAAATCTATAGAAGCTTATTCAAAAATAATTATGCGATTACCCTATTATTTACAATGAATGATAATACCCTAATAAAACTCCAGGTAGAATAATTGAACTTAAGGGATTAGATCTCTCAATTCTTGGAAATTGTAGATTGTCATGATTTTATTTTAAGGTAGGGTGTTATTGTAAACTATTAAGTATTTATACTTGGGTATTTTGGCAAAATTGCTGTTAGTTTTTGTGAGGCGCTCATAGTGATAACATCGTGTGTTTCGAAGAAGTTCAATCGGTTAGAAATGTCGAAACGGAAAGAATTAAGTGTAAAAACACAATCGTTTATTATCGAATACCGTAAAACTGGCAAAAGCAACCAGCGAAATTACCACAGAACTTAAATTAAATCAGTGCGTCATGGGTTATATCATCAAAAAACACCGCGAATGTGGAAGCGTGTTGAGCAGAACTCGAAAAGGCAGACCAGGTGTAACAACCTCAGCAGAAGATCTTGCAATGATGGTAAGAAGCAGAAGAAATAGACAAAAAACAGTCCCAGAAATCACAGCAAGAAGTGTTTCCCCAGTTACATGGCGATTGAAAGAAGTCGGTCTTCATGGACAAATTACAATGAGGAAGCTGCTCCTACGCAAGCAAAACAAGCAAAAACGTTTAAAGTGGGCACGCGATCACCAAAATTGGACCATAGAAGACTGGAATAAAGTATTGCGGACCAACGAATCCACATTCGAGATTTTCGGTTCACGAAGACGTGTTTTCGTGAGGAGATCTGTGGGTGAGTCTGCCCAAATGCATAGGCCCTCTGTCAAGCACCGTGGAAGTTCAGTCATGATATGGGGTTGCTTTTCTGAATCAAATGTGGGCGATCTCGTAAATATCGAAGATATACTAAAAAAAATATAAGCGCATATTAGAGGAAAACACAGTCCCCTCTGGAATTAAAATTTCGGGTCAGAATTTTATCTTCCAACAAAATAATAACCCGAAATACACTTCCAAAGTATGCCGGTAATATTTGCAGAAGTTGGAGAACGAGGGAACTATAAATGTAATGGCGTGGTCTCCCCACAGTCCCGATTTAATGCCCATTGTGTTGCTGTGGGAAGAACTTGTTCGAGAGGTGAAAAAATCGTCCCCCATATCTGCGCTTAATATGTGAAAGAACCTGCAAGAGACGTGGGGTAAAAATAAAACTTGGAACATTACGAAAATTAATCGAAAGGAAGCGTCGACTGTGTGGTGCAATGATTAAAAATAAAGGTGGGCATATAGACGAGTCTAAAATCTAGATAAATAACTTTCCTTTCATGTTTTTTCTGTATTTGTGCATTTAAGAATGAATTCTGTATTATTTTTTTATATTTTTCTCGCCCTATTATATTTAATTAAATTATATTTATAATAATAATAGCAATAATAAAAATAATGCTAATTATCTGACGATAATAAACTTCAGATCTATTTACCCGGCATTTCCACTATTTATTACAGTCAAAAGTTTAAAAGAGAATCAAATCAGAAACATTTACTTTCCTGTGTCGTTTTCCTTGGACACGCGATGAAAAAGTACGAGTACAATACGGCAGAGTTCTTCATTTTTCAAAATTAAAACGTTTTTCTAAACTTAAAGTACGACTGTTTGCATAATATGTGCAATTATCTTATATTCGTAGTAATCTCAAATAGTCTGTACAAGCATAAATGTCACAGCTTCATAAAAAAGTAATATGCGAATGTTTGCAACGCATTCTTTATTGAATAATAAAATAGTGATTTGAAGTACGTTACAAATAATTTTTGGAAGTTGTTCCATGAGCTTAGAAATATATTTTAACCATGTCACTATGGATTTTGAAAGGCCGGGTTGTAGATGTGTAATATTTTCAATGTCCTTTTTGTTATCATTTATTTAAGACATTCCTCATAATAGCATAAAAAGAAAACGTTTTTCTCACAACCTGGAAAATGTATTTTTATATCGTAATTATATATTTACAAAAAATATGTAGACTTACTGATCCAAATATATCTACATTGATATCTATCAAACCAGCTCCTGAAAAATACTGCACTCTTTGACATTTTACCATCATAAATAGAAGTGATTTTTGGATATTGATGTTGGCGCGATACCATTCTGACAAATATATAGAACGTGCTATATCTGAAAACTTTAAAAATGTGTTTATTATGTACCTAATCTTCATCACCGTATAAAATTACTTGATTAGCTACTTCGTCGGCTGGAAATATGTAGTAGGCAAATTGGCTGAATAAGAATACAAGACTCAGAAACTTAATCCCAATGACGGTGATATTTACGCGCCTGAAACAAGAAAACATCGCAAACGATTTGTTTAGAATTATTGAATAATTCTTATTCAATAATTCTAAACAAAGCTTGAAGAAGAATCACAAAAATTGAAGTAGTGTTTACTTTTACATAAAAACAGTAATAATAAAAGAATTTGATACCCAGCAGAATACATATCTTATATATCGGGTGTATGTTAATGTCCGAGACCCACGTGACCAGCGATATAGGTATTTACTTGTACCACTATTGGCGCTACTGAAAAACAATTAGTTACTGTATATTCTTTTGACAGGTCGAAGTTACGAATTGTTACGAATTTCTAAGTTACCATTACCTTTTTATTATTACTTTATCTGTTTTTTATTGGGTAAGTTAAACGCTATTAATTGAGATTTTTGTGGTTACGTTGCTTTTTCACATTTTAGAGTTATTAAGATATTTACAATGCCTTTTACACAGGAACAAGATGCCTTTATTGTAATGGCACATTTTCGCAGTGGAACGCGCAATGCAGACGGAATATGGACGTATAGTTTACAATCATGCATAGATCAATTTATGGAAGCATATCCAGAAGTTGACATTAATTATGATGTTTTTAAAAATCATAAATGCATACTTGTAAACCGATTCCAGAATAAACATTGCATTTGCAGAGGAAAATCAACAGGTAGACCCACAGTTTTGACTCAACCAGTTGTTGATGATATTCGCAATCGAATGGATGTAAGCCCTAATAAATCACTACGGAAACTATCGGCACAAACAGGTAATAAATTATATCAGCCCGTGAATTTATTGTAGTGACATTTATCAAAACTTTTCAGGGTTCAGTATTGCAACATGTTCAAAAGCATTAAAAAAAGAACTGCACATGCACCCATATAAAGTAACTGTTGTCCAACAACTTTTACCTGCTGATTTCGAAAAACGCATTAATTACTGCCAATGGTTCAATGAACATTTAAATAACAATGATTTGTTAGACTTAACCTTCTTTACGGATGAAGCTTATTTCCATCTATCAGGTTATGTAAATAGCCAAAATTATAGAACCTGGGCTACTGAAAAACCTGAAGCATTTGTTGAAACTAGTTTACATCCAATCAAAATTGGAGTTTGGATAGCAATATCACGACGTCGTATTATTGGACCTATATTTTTTAATGAAACCATAACTGCTGCAAGATACCGACAAAATATTTTGGAAGAATTTATTGAATCCTTGCATGACGATGAAATAACTTTAGGATATTTCCAGCAAGATAGTGCTACAGCCCATACTGCACGAGCTACTCTTGAGTATCTGCAGCAGTTTTATGGAGATCGTATCATAAGCCATGGATTGTGGGCTCCTCGATCCCCAGACTTAACACCGCCTGACTTTTATTTATTTGGACGGATGAAGAACAACATATTCAAAAATCGCATACATGATTTGGATCACTTACGAGATGCAATTCGATATGAAATCGAAAGCATAACTCCTGCAGAACTTGAAAACGTTTTCGAAAATATGAAACGTAGAGTTAATTTATGTTTGGAAAATAATGGGGGCCATTTTCAACATTTATTGTAAAATAAAAAGTTATTGTGAAATAAAGAGTTATACATTACTTTAATCTGTATTTATTGTAGTAAACAGTTTTTGAAACATTATAACAACAATATGTACGAAATTACATTACTTGTCAAAGTGACAATTTAAGGTTAAGTTAGCGGAATCGTAGATATAAACTATGGTGTCCAACTGTAGAAAAATACATGAGGTCACGTGGGTCTCGGACATTAACATACACATAGTAGAATTATGAGATAGTTGTTATTATTAGAATAACACGAATTACATGCTTGGAACGCTTGATTTTATCAATAATAATAATGATCGATATTACCCAACAGGATATCCCAGTTACAGGATACAAATACTTTATGCTACTAAAAATAGCATTTAAACTGCTATTAAATCAGTGTAGAAGAGTAAATAGAAAAATAAGCAGAAGGTTATATAAATAATAATAATAGAGTAAGTAAAAATTGATAACAAATAAATAAATTAAGTAAGTAGAAAAAAGTTTCTTCAAAAAATTCTTTCATGTTTGTTCGAGAAATTGTAATAATCAGGTTAGCTACAATTTTAAAATTACGATGCATTTTCCAACCATTCACACGAGAACTAATTACAGCTGGTTTTCAACTAAAGATAATGGGTATATGGCCAAAGATGATTGACTATTTTTGGGACACCACTGACTAAAAGGTAATGCAGTGATTCTGCTAAAATGCAGCTTAAAGTGTTTGACGTTCTGTGCAGTTTCGGTCACCATGAATTTATGGCTGGTGCAATAACACGTCTTTTGTGTTAAGGCGTTTCACCCCTTGGACTCTATGATACCAACGCGGATACAATTTCGGTTTGAATATAACGTTCCCAGGCGGAGTAAATTTTTTTTCCAAACATAATTCTAAAGAGGATTACTCAGTTTAATGAGATAGAAACTATACGAAATACATATGTCGCCCGGTAAGGACAGTGCATTCTCTAGAGAATGTCTGAAGGGTTCGGAAAGCTATAACGAGAAATCCTAATCGTTTGGTAAGGGTAAAGCAGCAGTATTTAGCATTTTAGAAAAAGTCTGTCGAATTTTGCGTGACGACTCACGATTTCGTCCGTACAAAATTCAAAGTGTGCACAAAATTCTATCACCAGATTTACCCTTTGGAAGGCAATTTTGTAGACAATTTATTTTTTTACTGGACAATAACTCAAACATTTTGAATAATCTCTTAATATCTGATAAGGCACATTTTCATCTATCACGGGATACGTACTAAAATTACCGACACTGACCTGAAAAACAGCTTGAAGAAATTCACGAATTACCACTACTTTCATTTAAAGCAACCGTGTGGGGTTGTATGACTACAATTGGAATACTGGGTCCATATGTTTTGAAGAAAATCAACGTACAGTTACTGTAACTTCCAGACGATACTTTGATATAATCCAGAATTTTTTACCTGCTGGTCTGCAACGACTTAGGATAGAAAATAGCAACATATATGGTTGCAGCAAGATGGAGTTATGAGACATACTGCACGAAATTGCATGACAAGGCTAAGAACCCAAAATAACAACTCTTGATTTTCTCCTATAAGGATATTTAAAGTAGGCGGTGTATGTGAATAAACTCCGTACACTACAAGATTCAAAGGAGAACATTGCGCAAGAAATTAAACCGATAAACCGGACTATATTAAGAAGGATTATACAGATTTTCGAACACATCTTCAGCAATGTCCAAAAAATTATTAAAAAATTGCATTATATACCATAGTAAGTAAATGTTTATTTCGATTCTGTATTTTTAATATTACGCCTAGCACATAGTCATTTTACCACCTGTATATTGTGTACTTATGTACTTGATCTTAAAAATTTGTCAGTAATATATATTTCTCATTTTTTGAAGAGATCGTTAGAGATATCCGCATGGAACAAACGATTGATTTTTCTTAGAGTGCAAGTAGTCACAATTTGGAGATTAATACATTGCTAAAGAGTATGTATGTAGACATATACTTACAATTACATATGACAATCAAAAACTTGAACATAATAAGTTCTTTATTTAAAAGTATGCAAAAATTCATTACCGTACCCAGTATCCATGAAAGTATTATTTGAATAAATTTAAATATTTGTTCATGATCGCGTTGATTAAAATACGGGGGAAGGAAGTTAAAGAATCGGACACTAAAACAAGGGCATTTCTAAGTTATCCTGTATTTATGGCACGGGTAATTTGATAAATTGGCTCGACAATAGACAGAAGAAGAAAATAGGAAAATCAAAATATTGTATTTAATAAGAGAAGGTTACATCGTATTTAATTTAAAATAAGTCTTCAAAATAAAGTCACACATTTCAAATTTGATGAACAAATATTATTTAATTTATCTATCAAATCAGCACAAAGATAGTGGCTTTTGGAATAGAGCTTCATCAGAAAGGGTATTTAAAGGGAATGAATACCGCTCTCTAAACTGCTTAGCTCTTAATGTTTGTCGAAAATCTGCGTTTATCTTAAACTGGTCGGTATAGAGGCATAAATATTATTATTTTCAATGAATTCAATAAACAAATATAGTAAACGAATTAGCAATTTTGTAGTAACTTAATAAAGTAAACAAATATCAATAATATAAGGTAGAAAATGAATAAATTCCAAAATAAAAGAGGAACATTCTCAAAAGAAACAAGTCGCAATTTTTAGATAAGGACCTAGAACGAAAATTTTATTTTTTTATTATCATATAGCTGAGTAATGATTTCGACAAAAATTGAATACATATGTATTATTCATCGAAATATATAGCATATAGTTTTGTTTTTTGCTTTATGCAATGTAAATACGGTAAAATATTGGTATAGTGTTTTTCTTTAATATGTTAATCGTTTGTTTTTATCTATTTATCTTTATTCTTTCGTTTTCAGTATTTCGACCGCTGACAATAATGTACTTAATTTTGATTAACGACATTTTGAGGTAGGGGATATACGAGGGAGCGTTTTTATATTCGCGGAATGAGCGGGTTGTAGAGGGGTGAGTAGGCACATTGGGGGCGTGGCCTGTGCAGCAACTCATGATTAGTATAAATACGAAGTTTCATTGTTATTAGACAGTTAGTCTTTGAGCTATCGTCAACCAAGTAACATAATCAGGAATGAAAAGTGAAATATGGAAAAAATCGAATATCGTGCCGTTATAAAGTTCAGATGTCATTGGTTTACGGCGACTCTTGTCCAGGAAAAACCATGGTGTACAAGTGGCATAGTTTATTTAAACAAGGAAGGGAATCCCTTGAAGACGACCCGAGGCCGGGCAGGAGCATTGAGGTGACCACGCCAGCACTTATCCAAAAAGTTGAACAAATTGTACTCGAAGATGCTCGACTAAAGAAGAAACAAGTCGCAGAAATGGTTGGAGTATCCGATACAACAATTTTTAAAATCCTACACGATCATCTCGGCATGTCTAAGGTCAGCGCAAGATGGGTGCCGAGAATGCTCACGTCGCCGCAAAAACAACAACGCGTAGAGTGTTCGCGTGCATGTTTGGACCTCTGTAATGAAGACAAGGATGGTGTATTGAGTGGAATTGTTACTGGAGACGAAACTTGGGTTCATCATTATGAACCTGAGTCCAAACAAGACTCCATGCAGTGGCATAAAAAGGGTACAGCACCTCCCAAGAAATTTAAAGTGTCACAATCAGCTGGGAAACTCATGGCAACGGTATTTTGGGACTCGGCAGGAATATTGTTGATTGATTTTAAAGATAAAGGTGTTTCTATAACCGGAGAATATTACGCTTCAATATTAGAGCGACTAAAAGAAGCCATTAAAGAGAAAAGACGGGGAAAATTAACAGAAGGTGTTCTGCTTTTGCACGACAACGCGCCCGTCCACAAGAGCTGCGTTGCGTTAGCTGCCCTGCATAAGGTGGACTTCAAAATTGTGAATCACCCACCCTACAGCCCAGACCTGGCCCCGAGTGATTATTACCTGTTTCCGAAAATGAAGAAAGAGCTGCGGGGTAAAAAATTTACTGCCAATGATGAAGTTAAGGAGGCAGTTTCGGCGTATTTTGCAGATAAAGAGAAATCATTTTTTTATGAGGGTATAAATAAATTAATTGACAGATGTGAAAAATGTATCCGTCTTGCAGGTGAATATATTGAAAAAGAAAAATAATTTGGTTTTTTTATTTCCACCCCTTGTCCCCCATTCCGCGAATATAAAAACGCTCCCTCGTACGTAAGAAAAAGACCAAAACATAATAAATGAAAGAAGAGACATTGTCAATCATAATGACATTTGTAATAAATTAATTTCTTAGAAAATAAATTATCTGCATCTCCCTGTATATACAAGCATTCGTCAGCGTGAATTTACAACAGACGCGCATATCTGACATAAGATGAAGGCAAAGAAAATAATACAAATGTACTTGAAATGCTTGTAAGCAATCACAAATATCAAGTCTTTAGACAAAACCAAACGCACATTAACAGTTTGTTAATTTTAAAAATGCTTGTGTGATTGTAAATTTTACAATACTACACAGGAAAAAAATCTAATACAAAAATGTGAGTACTCACAAATATGTATATACATAAAAAAACACGCTTTTTCACAAATGAAAATATGTAACTATAAAAATTATTGCATGTTGAATAAAATACATAACTTGAAAAAGGGGGACTCTCCTCTCCCGAACAGTCGGTACTAAAAATTAAGTATTGTTTCCCCAATGGACGAAATATCCAATAGAAAAGATTAAAGTTTATACTAAAATATACGACTGTGGATGAAGACATACATTTTAGACTAGTATTCAAGTACTGTAATAGTAAACACTTTGATGAATTCTTTAATGTTACTTTCTTTACTTTATAAATTCACTCACCCCATGAGTAAGAAGAGATCACTGCAAGTAGTTATAACGGTAACGAAATAGTGGAAAAGAAACATTGCAGAAAAGATATTTTTCATCCGCGAAAAAATGCTGAAATATTGAAATATAATATTAGTTATATTATATTATATATTATTATATAAATAAAACGTATTTTTGGACTATTCGGATCAACATTGAAATTCAAATTGTATGTTAACTGGGGAGCTATTATAAAGGCTTGGATGACGCAGAGCATCTTTTCGGATTGGCCAAATATATTTAACTATAAAATGAGGAAAGGAAATGAAGTACAGTATTATTATTAGACAATTCTTGTCAGCCTATCCACGCTCATTAGTCAAACGAATTTATCTTTTTACCGGCCAATATTTATAGTCAGTTGCAAGCCTTAGCTCAGAACATTATTCAAGCTTCTAAACTGCACTCTCTTAAATAAGTTCTTTCAATATTGGCAGCAATAACTAAGACTCAATTATTCAGAAATTAGCACAATGAATTGGTCAGTCAGATGCGATTTAGTAGATATTTCGTGCAAGGAAATCTGCATTGTTCGATACAATTATTAAACGTTTCAACGTTTATAGAATAGACACGAATGTTACTATCGAACATATTAGCAATGAATTTGATCAATTTTGAAATAATTTACAGAATCTTGATCGAGAAATTAATATAATTGATGTAAATATTATTGAAAATGAAGACGCTTGCGAAAATTCGGAAAATTGGGAACAGAAAGGAACTAAGTGAAGAAGTTAGTATAGAACTTGGACCCCTTCATGCTATAAAATATGAAGTACATAAATGGAGAAGACGATAATGACATATTTGAATACACTGCCCTTTTTGAAAATATGAAATCAATTAACGGACTGAAAAGCCTTGCAAGAGAACTAGAAAATAATAAACTATGAAGTTTGCTATATAAAATTAGATTAAAGTCTGAAAAAGGCATTTTATCAAAAAAAGATAAGAGAGAGACACAAGCAAACATTAATTGAAGTTTCCCAATAGATAATTAAGTTTTATTTTATATATATTTATGATTTTTCTTAATATTTTTATGTTTCATCTCATCTTCATTGTTGTTATTGTTACGTTTGTTGCTATAGAGCGCAAACAAATATTTAGTGGAAACTAAAAAACCTCTTAATTAGTATATATATACAGAGGGGCTTTAGAGTGTGGAATTAAATTCATAACATTTTTTTTTTTTATAAAAATACTTTTCATTAGGCGTATTTCAGTATTAGATGCTACTTTAGGTGACATTACAGCTGCGAACAAATGTTGTAGGGTACCTTCTTTAGTTTTACAATAAAACAGGGTACTTGAACTAAAAATGAACTGCATAGTATGGTTTATAGCCGTTTTTATTAAGTAAATTAGTATTTAATGCTACCTCCTCAAGCCTATATAATAGCAATAATTCTTCAAGTATAGTTGATACGAATTTATTAGATGTTTCTGGAGAAATGGACGCCAATTCCCGAAACACAGTCCATTTGAGTGCTTCTTTGAAAGCGTGATTGTTTTCCTTTCAAATATGCCAGAAGGTCTCTATGGGCGAGACATCAGTGAATTCGGCGACTAATTGAAAAATTTTACTCGATTCTCATCAAAGCATCTAATTACAGGTAGAGGTTCATGACAAGAAGCGTTGTCCTGTTGAATGTAATAATCGCTTAAATCGACATCGTAAAATTGTATAGTAGATACTTCAACAATTTGTAAATATAGCTCACCCTATTCACGCCCCTGTCGCACAAATGCACTTCTCTGACACCCTGTGCTGTAATAAACCCGCAAAACATAACACCGTGTGAAGAGTGTGAAACATATTCAGGTAAAAGTGCCTCCACTCATTTTCGGCGAACGTAACTGGCTTCAGGACTGTACATCTGCAGTGAATAAATGAAGAGGTTGTTTAATATTTCCGCTTCGCTAAACAAATAGGATTGTTGGCTATTTTTTTACGTCAATATTAAATTCGTCTGACATTATGCACAGAAATTGGTGCAGAAATCACTACAGCGTACTGGTGTCTATCTTAAAACGCGATTCGCTGTTTTAGTCGACCTTCATATACAATTATAACACGCTTTCTGTCACTTTGGGATCAATTAATGATTCCAGCCAGATGTTTAGTAACGTTTAATTGTGTTTTGCATTGTACAACGCGAATACTTCATTGTTGGTTAGTGTAACATAAAGGTTTTTTAATAGCTATCGACAATTAAGTGGAACACTATAAAATAGAAGCAGGAAAAATATGGGTTGTTATTTAAAAAAATAACATTATGATAAATTCAACCAATAAGGTCGATCAAGTACACTAAAGTTACACTAAATTCGCCCATTTATATAAAATTACTGTATGTGTCGCTGGTCGTCTTGGGCATACTGTTTCGCAATTTATCATTGCATAAATACGTATATCAAAATTAAGTTCGGAAATAAAAATTAAACTTCAACTGTCAGTAACTACGTACCTTAAACCAAAAAAAATATTTACCTTAATAGAAACTGATGATAAATGATACAGTTGTTAAACTCTTTTGCCATTTTACCATTGGTTTTCTTTACTACGACTTGTATTCTATGTTTTACCAATTTTAACTGAAGCACAATATGCACACAAAGTAACAAATATGTTAAATCGTAACTAAATATAATTGCGAATCCAATACAAAATAGGTAGAGCTGACAAACTAATATGAGAGCATCAATAACAATTGCATCAGGAATGAAAGTTTCCAAAAGAAAGGAATATTTTCCATCATAAATTGGTCTTAACACATACATGTAAAATAAAATATAAGAGACTGTAAGTGCCATTACTTGTCCATTATTGACTATTCTAAAGGTCTTTTCGAAAAAACCTTGTATACTTTTCGGAAAATTTCGATAATTCCAAAACTTCTCGCTTATGTCAATTAATAATGTTTGAATGTCATCTTTATAGTATAACAGTAATAAGTATTTTAAAAATAACTGAAATAAATTAAAAATAAAATACAAAGGCGAATAAAATAATAGTTTAAAATACTTACATGGGAAATGGTCATGAAAGATTCTAACACTGAGACGTACGCTTCTCCGTATACGTAAAAAAAATTAAGAAAGATAAAATAAGTTAGAAATAGCATTATTGACACATTACAAGCACGAAACATGCGTACTCTTATAGATACTGTTGGACGTGTTTCTCCAAGAAATTTCATTGAAAGAAAACCTAAATTGAATGCTTTCTCTCCCGCGGTGTCAGACATAGCGTCCCGTTTCGACAGAAGAATGTTTTAGACTAAATAAGCGATGCACTTTTCGAAGCTTTCAATCAAACGCTAGACACAATTGCAGTAAAGTGAATAATTAATAGCATTAATTATAAGTTCTTTTCGAGTTCTTTTAATATATAATTTTAATAGAAAATGTGACTACTTCGTATATGTATTTTAATTTTAGTGAATCATGCGTAAACAGTGAATAAATTGTATAAGCTTTTATTATAAAATTAGAAATGACTTATTTTAAAGTAACTTATCAAATTTAACATTGAAATTATTTATTTTAATTCGGTAGGTCTCCAATTACAATAAGATTTGTTCGATGTATATTCAGATTTATCTTATATAAATATATTTTAACGGCAGATGTTGCCAAAATATATAGACAAGTTCGCATAAGTGAAAAATGTATGCCCTTTCAACGTATATTATGGCAAAAGTCTGATAAAGTCGATATTCAAACATTTGAATATCGACTTATAACATACGGTACAGCCCCTGTCTCTTAATTAGTTCTCTGCTGATGTAGTAAAATGAACTTCTTATTCTAAAATATGTTGTAAAAGGTAACTAACACTTCAAAGTAGATTGAGAGTTTATTAGCATATAAAATACATGATCGTTATATAATATAAATAGGTTGATGTTTAAATGGAGATGTGCTAAATATTATTAAACAAATAGTTATAGTATAAATGAAAAATATATAAATACGAGGATGATGATGATAAATATCTGTATTAAAGAATAAAACGCTATTGTTTTGCATTATGTAAGTTCAGCGAGGTTCCAAAATTTTTAAGCTCTTCAAATAGTAAGACTCTGGGAAGATGCAGTTAAATGCATCTTACACAAATATTTGGAAAGGGATGTTATAAAATTTTTAGATTTCCAAATAATAAGACTTTGAGAAGATGATGTTAAACGCACCTTTCCCAAATATTTGGAAAGGCATCGTTAAATTACGTTAAAGGAATTTATAGGCCATAATTCGTAATAATGAAACACAGTATTATATGGCCTTTTGAAATATCACGTTTAAACATACTAAATATTGTGTTTGACACAAATTGTTGACTTTCCACCATCTATTTGATATTTTGATACAACAGATAACTAATTAACTGTAGGTTGCTTTTTCTCGTTTTTCTCAAAAGCTGTCTAGTACATCAAATTTTTAAGCCGATTAATGCAATGCGTAACTACACGTATAATACATAGCATTTGAAAATTGTTTCAATGTCGTTTTTATTTTATTGTATATGATAATCACATCCATAAATTTATGTCCAAATAATGAAGATACTTAATTTCTATCATTTGAATCTGAAGATAACAGATTCTATATGCGTGTATCTTGTCAAGGGAACAATACTATTTACCTACGCCTCCACCATTTATCAAATATTCAGAAGTTGCAAAAGAAATTCGAACTAGAAATATTTAATTTCTTAAGAGGGTTGCTTTTCTTGGAAATTTGATGCAAAGAGCAAAACACGTTGTAATTTTACTGCTCTAGTACATTATAGCTGTTAAACTGCATCAGTAAATGTAGGTAATAAGAGCTTCCGTGAAAATAGCTTCCTAGAGCGGCGTCTAGTTGTTAATGTTTTTGTAGCAGTTACAGTATACAAGTGGCATATTTAAGCTACTATTATCCTACTGACCAAGAATTGCATTTACACCTTCCACCAAACAGTGATAAATTGAATAGACTAGAACCCTAGATATTTTTCAAAATTTCACTATTTTTCTTAGCTAATTGTTCCACTTACTTGAGCAGTATTTGTTAATTGTTTTTTTGGCGGTAATTTTAAATATTCTTTATAAATATAAACGTCACTAGTCTGCAAAAATGAAACATGCGAATGTTTACAAAATCTTTATTGCATAATAAAACAATGACTTAAAGTGCGTTAGGAAACGCCTACATGAAGATTCACCTTCATCATCATTTGGGTTGTTCCTTGAGGCTAAAAATATTTTTAACTATGGTTTTGTAAGGTCAGATTGAAAGTATATTTTTAAAACTTATTCTCTGCTATTATTTATTTAAGACTTTCCTCATAATTGTATAAAATGAAAACGTTTTTCTTACAACCTGCAAAATAGAGTTTATATATGTCATTATATATTTACCGAAAATATGGACTTACTGATCCATATATATCTACATTGATATCTATCAAACCAGCCCCTGAAAAGTACTGCATTTTTGACATTTGACCATCATAAATAAAAGGGATTTTTGAACTTTGATGTTGGTGCAGTACCACTTTGATAAATATATAGAACGTGCTATATCTGAAAACTATGCAAATCTTTTTACTACGTACTTAACTTTCATTTTCGGATAAAATTACTTGGTGAGCTACTTCGTCAGCTGGAAAAGTATAGTACGCAAATTGGCTGAATAAAAATACAAGACTCAGAAACTTAATCCCAATGACGGTGATATTTACGTGCCTAAAACCAGAGAGAATTGTAATCTATGTCTACTTCAATATTTACAGTTCACCCTCAAGTTACATTAAGAACTGTTGGATAATACATTATTAGAATAATATAAGATACATGTTTCACATTTTTGATTTACATAAAAATTAGTAGAAGAATAAGTGAACATTAAAGAACAAAATAATAAGATTACAATTAAAATAAAATTAATATTGAAAAAGTAAAAGAAGGAAGAATCAATAAAGAAAAAACAAGTGAAACAAATATCTCTAAAAACATAAAAGTTGGATACAATAAATTACTTTTGTTATGTAAAGCTACGCAAAAATTCGTCCCCGTATTTAACGTTTCTGAAACTGTTACTTGAATGACTTTAAACATTTTTACATGTTCACGTTGCTTACAATTCGGACGAAATGAAATGAAAAAATTGGGCTGAAGGCAAAGGCATTTCCGAGCCGTACTTAATTACTTTGCGAGTCATTCGATAAAATCTGGAATCGGTAGAAGGAAAAGAAGAAAGATAAAATGTTGTATTAAATAAGAAAACGTTCACACTATTTTTAGTCTTAAAGCAAGTTGGAAGATTGAATTTAGGGAGGAAACATTATATAATTTATTCATCAAATCGGTAAAGATATAGTAGCGTTTAGGGTAGAGTTTCATTAAAGGATGTCTCCAGGCAAGGTTAGCTGTTACGCTTTAAATTGTTTAACTGTTAATAAACATTTATCCCCAATTTATATTATTTTAGACTGGGTTGCATGGAAATATTAATAATCCCTTTTTCCAAAATTCAATAAAATCACAAAGCTACGAATATTACAAACGAATTAGTAACTTTACAATAATTTAACAAAATAAGCAAACATTATTAATAGAAGGTATAAAAAGAATAAATTCCAAAACGAATGAGAATGTTTCTTAAAAAAATTAATCTGTAACTATTAGATAAGGACTTGAAACGAGAATTTTATTTTTAATTATTATATAATCGAACTTGCACGATATGTTAAGACAAAAACAATATCGTACAGATAAATATATAGCATTCACACAAACATATATTTGGGTTTTCGTTTTATCTAAAATAAATACAATAAAATATACAACAGCTGTGGATGAAGAATTCATTTTGGCGTAGGAATGGATATAACAATAAAATATTTTGATGTATTTATTAACATTATTTTCATTGTTTTATAAATGTACTCACCCCATGAGTAGAAAGAGATCACTGCAAGCCGTTATTGTGGTAACAATATAGTGAAAAAGAAACATTGCGGAAAATACGCTTTTCATCTGCGAAAAAATGCTAAAATATTCAAATATAACCTTAGCGATCAAAACAATTTGATCTATGATAAAAATTATTATATGCTATGAGAGAAATGAAACATCTTCTTGAATAGACTGTTCAAATCAATAATAAAATTCAAATTGACGCATGTTGTTAGCCTTATTTTTGCAGCCGTGCAAATTTCGTTTAATAATTTGGTACGTAGACTTCCGCGGTCGTGGTCCATGCTATCTGCTTCTGGGTTTCCGGGCTGGAACCGCGTCACTAGTATATCTGCCGACGTTTCGTACCCATTTGTATGGGACATCTTCAGGGCTGAACTACTGCACTGAAAAACGTTTTTCAGTGCAGTAGTTCAGCCCTGAAGATGTCCCATACAAATGGGTACGAAACGTCGGCAGATATACTAGTGACGCGGTTCCAGCCCGGAAACCCAGAAGCAGATAATTCGTTTAATAATTTTAATAATGTAAAAACTTTGTTCAATTTCTAAAACTTAAAAATTAACATACATATATATAAAGAATATATGTTAAAATGACTTGTGAACTCTTTTACATAATATGTATTATAATTATGTAAATTATTAATTATAAATATATAAATGCCATCAAGACCACAATCAAAGCAAAAACTATTCGTTTTACTTAAATAGTAATTTAACAGACCCTGATTTCGAGATAATTATCTAAAAATGTCCATAGTTGAAATTATTCGGGACAGCGCAATTTTCTAATCGTGTCCCATTCCAGGCAGATCGGTACCTTTTCTTGTACTCTTCAGTGTTTAAGAAAAATAACCTACACTGCTGCTTCTCGTATGGCGAGAAGGGTTTAGTAACGATGCTATGGACACCTTATACACATAATTAATAAGAGAAACTCTTTTTCATAATATACGATAGTATCTAAACATCTGAATAAATAACTCTGGAATTATTGTATATTGTATCTTTGGAAAATTAGATAATAATATTACATGACAAAAATGTTACAATATGTTAAGGCAGTTATAGCAAATATATATATATATATATATATATATATATATATATATATATGCAACCATGCTCAAATGTATTAGACACTTTACGAATTTATGGACATACATACATATATAGTTTATATAGTTTAGTGAAAAGAGGGGTGAGGAAAATAAAACTGTTGTGAAAATTATGTACAAAGTGTTATTTAGTAATATAGTACAATTTATCAATATCTTGTCGCTCCGCCCTTGGCCTTAATGACAGCTCGCACTCGTCGAGACATACTTGCTACTAAATTGTAACACTCTGCCGGTGGTATTGCAGCCCATATTTCGCGACTTTTTGTTGATAATTCTGCTTTTGACAGGCATTTATGTTCCGTGATCTTAGTTTTTAAGATACGCCACAAATTTTCAATGGGCGACAAATCGGGACTTTGTGGCGGCCAATCCAATACCTCCACTGTGTTTTCCTCGAACCAACGCATTACAGCTCCCGATTTGTGGCAGCGCGCATTATCTTGCTGAAAAATGTATTGTGGAATATCCTGGTCGAATAGTTTTAGCACAGACGGTTCTAATACTTCCTCCAACATGGCTAAATAGCATTGGCTATTCATCCGTCCATCGCACAGGTACACTTCTCCAACACTGTATGCAGACATACAACCCCAAACCATGATACTACCACCTCCAATGATACATTGTGGCTCATAAGCTTCCCCTTGCCTACGCTGAACGTATAGCGTCCCAGCTAGTCCCCAAAGCTGCCAGGCAAAAGAAGAAAGTTAGCACTTAGACAGGATTAATTTTGTTTAATGTTACATGTAGACTGAATTGCATACAACGATAAGAATATTAGTCATGAAGATGTACTTACATACCTCGATATTCGATTCATCAGACCAAAGAATCTTCGACCACTTCTCGATTGTCCAATTTTCATGTTGTTTGGCCCATAAATACCGCTTCCTTTTATGAGCTTCAGTTAAAAGCGGTTTACGTCGCGCTTTACACACTCGTAAACCAGCACGCTGGAGACGCCTTCTCACTGTTTGCGCAGAAACTGTTACGCGATAACGCTGTTTCAGCTCATTGGCGAACTGTTTCGACGATTTTTTCCTATCACTGAGAGCCAGCCTTTGTAAAATTCTGTCTTCTCTAATCAAGATACAGGGTTTTCTGCCACTTTTTGGTCTGTTAACAAACGACCCACTCTCCTGATAGCGACTAATGGTTGTACGGACTGCACATCGCGAACATTTTTTTTTTGCAATTGCAGCTATTGATAACTTCTGGGAATGCAGTAGCACTATTTGGGCGCGTTCCGCTACCGACAACTCGCGTGTTTTAGGCATTTTTCTGACACAACGTGAAAAAATAGGATAATCTAATTGATCTCTACCACAAACTCACAAACGCACGTTGCTCACACACTGCTATAATGACACTAAATTTCTAAAATCCACAATTTCCCCTTTCCACCTATTCTTTTCAATAGGGGATTAACTAGGGTATTCAAAAACGCATTTCCGTAAATACCATTAACTATTTTTACGGTTAATTTCCGTCAGACTTGGATAATACCGAGAATAAGGGTTTTATGATAATTAAGTAAAAGATAGTTGTAGAAGTAGATAAATTTGAAGTTTTTAATGTAAACGAAAGTATCAAATAGAAATAAAGCACTTAATCATGTATAATAAGTATAGTAATTACTTTTAATTAATATTATCTCTTATGTTCCAGAACTGAAGAATTTATATATTTAGAATGAACAATTGCCATTTTTAATAAAAATACTATATTCTTGTTAAATTTATCAAATTAAGTTTTCGTTTTTTAAATGAAGCAAATCTTTTATGAATGTTAATTTGAAATAATTAATATTGGAAGAAACTGTAATAATACCCAATATTATTATAAAATCTTGTCTTGTTATAATTCAAAGTAATTGAGAATAATAACAAAATTGTACTTTTAAATACAAATTTAAATTATGAATTAACATAAAAACAAATCAATTGAAAGAAGATCAATTATGTGATGTAAATACTTATTTATTATATATACATACATATATATATATATATATATATATATATATATATATATATATATTGTATTCGCAAAGCTAATTCCAATGCACGTCATCAGTGACGTAAAAACATTGCCAATGTAACGAGTTAAGACATCAACATCCATAACCTTCCTGTTACTACTTAATGAAAATATTATTAAACTTAAAGGTTGGCCATTCTCTGCGTATGTGCCAAATATTTCGCGTTAGATAGTTGACGTGATTTGACTTATAACTGCTTATAACCTCTGTTTCGCTGTGTTTGGAGTAGCTTAAATTGGTTGTATTTTCTTAGTTTTCGAATCTGTTCTTTTCAGAAAAAACCTGTTGTACCCAGAGATAGTTTTTGTTATTGAATTTACTAATTTTGTGGTGTTTACTGATCGAAAATGCCGATGCATTTAAATAGTAAATGCAAGAGGCTTGTGGCTTCTTTAATTACGTATTTTGAAAGGGAACGTGATAATAAAGGGCCGTTAATTTCTTTGAATGCTGTCAGAGAGGTAAGCCTAAACAAATTCATGATAATCATTTATCTAATGAAGTACATGTATTTTTAGCGGGTTGCAGATGCATTACAGTTGAATTTGTCAACAGTTAGTGCTATTTCCAATGCTGTAAAAGCCAAGCAACCTTTGAATTCTCCAAAGAAACGCCAGTATTGTAAATCTATTACGGATGTAGCAAATTTGGATGTGAGTGCTATTCGTAACGTAATTTATGAAATGTACGAAAGAAGGGAACATGTAACTGTTGCGACATTACATGAGAAACTAAAAGCCAGATTCCTTTTCAATGGCTGCTGTAGGTCATTACATACCACTTTAAAACAAATTGGATTTAAATGGTTAAAGGATAATCCTCGCAGAGGTTTAATGGAATTACCAGATATTGCTTCTAAACGAATTCAATTCTTGAAAACGTACAAGCAAATCAAATATGAAGGTATTTATCAGTTTGTATACCTAGATGAAACATGGATTTTCCAAAATGGTACTGTCGGTCGATCTTGGCAACACAGCAATGCAAAAAGTGTTAAAACTACCAAAGTCGATGGAAAAAGATGGATAGTTCTTCATGCCGGTAATAGAAATGGCTTTATTCTTGGATCAGAGCTTATATATCCTTCAAAAAGTGACATGGGTGATTATCACGGTGAAATGAATCACGAAAACTTTTTATATTGGTTTGAAAATCAATTAATAAAAAATTTAGAAGAACCATCAGTGATAGTTATGGATAACGCACCTTATCACAGCAGTTTACTTGTGAAAAATCCTACAACTTCCTGGAAGAAACCTGAAATTCAAAATTGGCTCAGATCACAGAAAATTGCATTTCATGGGACCATGCTCAAAGCTGAATTATTAATTTTAGTTGCTCGAAATAAGCCACCCAAATTATATGTGGCCGATCAAATCGCAGAAAAATATGGACACAAAGTGTTACGTTTGCCACCTTATTACTGTATCTTCAATCCAATTGAACTAATATGGGGAATTACAAAAAGTTACTATAATAAACACATTGGACGGGATGTTAAAACAATGGAAAACTGTGTGAATATGTGGCGAGAGTCACTGGAGACTGTTACACCAACAGTTTGGTCAAACTCAATTAACCATACAGAAAAGGAAATAGAAAAATGGTGGGACAGGGAAAGGATATTTGACATAGAAGACATTACTCCTATTATTATCAATTTAAATGAAGACGATGATAACAGTGATACTTTAAGTGACTCTGACTAAATTTGAATCATTCAAATATTTTAATTTATAGATATTGTGTAATTGCAAAAAAAATAAGGTTTTTTTTTTTAATTAATTTTTTTTAATTATGGTTGTAATGTGCAAGATTTTAGAAATTTTTTTCTTAAAAATGAACATTTCAATGTTGTTGTAACATTAATTTGAGGTTAGAATATTCTAACCCGTAAATAAGCAGGGAGGCAAGGCAACGTCCTTAGTTTATGACGTCATGAATATTGATGACGTGCATTCGATTTAGCTTTGCGAATACTTTATATATATATATATATATATTGACCTTAAATGTTTATATATGTCATTCAAATTAAATATGTTATAAGAATTCTTTATCATATCGAATCATTCTATTTCAATCTTCCACATAGATGAAGCTCCTATTTATATTAATTTAAATACACAGTTATCTTCTTATTCACTTTATTTGTAGATGAGATTATTACTATAATTCGATTTAAATTTTAATAATACATCTTTGCTATATCTTGTATTTTCTTTAATTTGAATATTATCTTCACTTCACAAATCTATTGTTTGTTTTAACACTATTTTCAATAATATTATTTATAAATATTTTCAACTCTTTAATATTTCGATATATTCTTTACCACTTACTGGAATCACTTTTACCATTTCGATATTTTCGAAGAATTTTTAAACCTAACCTTTCGATATACATTGCTTCAAGCAACTGTATTTATAACCAAATTAAATCATCCAACAAAATTCTTAATTTAAAAGGAGACATGAATATCGACACAAATTTCAAATATAAAACGGTTCCAAAAAAAATTTAAATTCAGTTTCGAAAATAAAGTGCACCTTCAGAATCTCCATCATCGAATTAGTAAGTATAACATCCATTTCTTATTAAAAAATTAATTTATGTAATGCACATTACTATGAATTTTTAGCTTGGCAAAATTATGATATTTTTCTAAATACCTTTAAAATATATTAATATTTTTATGATTGTACTGTTGAAAAGTCTTTCTTGCACTTCGATTTATCTCAATAATTGTTATCTTCATATATCTTTAATTTATATATATATATATATATATATATATATATATATATATGGATTCTGTTTCCAAATTTTGTCACAAACTATTAGCTATATACATACAGGGTAATCTTTAACGTAATCTCCTTTTTTTTATCATAATTACATTATAAACTATTACTTTTAAATCCTTACATTAACAAAATTTCTCCAACGATATTTATCCCTAATATCAAGTTAAGTCTAGCGTAAAATTATTTTAAATGTTATAGTACGATTCATTAAACCATTTTTTAAAATTTCTAAGCAAAATTATGCGAAAAATCCCCCTACAACTAATTATATTCACTTGTATTGTTAACAAGACATACACAGGTATTATTTACATACGGGGATCCATTTCTTAGTAGGTTTCCACATACTCAAAAACTGTATTATTGTATCTATCTGCTTCTGGGTTTCCGGGCTGGAACCGCGTCACTAGTATATCTGCCGACGTTTCGTACCCATTTGCATGGGACATCTTCAGGGCTTCAGTTTCAGTGCAGTAGTTCAGATTGGAGATGTCCCATACAAATGGGTACGAAACGTCGGCAGATATACTAGTGACGCGGTTCCAGCCCGGAAACCCAGAAGCAGATAGCATGGACCACGACCGCGGAAGTCTACGTACCAAATTGTATTATTGTATCTTTCACTAATTATTTGATCATTCAAATTTATAAATTAAAAATGATTTTAAAACATATCTCCTACATTTTTAACATGTATCTTACTTTACAGATATGCTTTAGTCATTATGACTATTCAGATAGTATTTTTTTAAATTAGACTTTGGATTCCAAGATAATAAAAATTTCCTTTATCTTAAACATATTCTACATTTTAGTGCATAATATAACATATATATATATATATATACTATTTAGCAAGATTGGCTAATATATTTTAACATTATGCAAATGTTTGTCTCAAATTTATTAATAATTAGTAATTTAATTCTTCAAAGTACTTACGCTAACAGAAATTGATGATAAATGATACAGTTGTTAATCTCCTTGACCATTTTGCTACTGGTTTTCTTAACTACCTCCTGTATTCTATGTTTGACCAATTTCAACTGAAGTACGATATGAACACAAAGTAACAAATACGTCAAATCATAGCTTAGTATTATCAAAATCTCAATACAGAGCAAGTAGAATTGACAAAGTAATATCACAGCATCAATAGCTGTTGCATCAGGAATGAAAGTTTCCAAAACGAAGGAATATTTTCCATCATAAAGTGGCCTTAACATGTACATGCATAATACAATATAAGAGACTGTAAATACTACTACTTGCCCATTATAAATTATTCTAAAAGTTGTTTCAAATGATTTCTGTATATTCTTCGGAAAATTTTGATAATTCCAAAACTTCTCGTTTGAGTTAATTAATAACATTTGAATGTCATTTTTATAGTATAGCAACAATAAATATTTAAAAATTATCTATAAAGTAAATGTGAATAGAAAAGCGAATGAAATAATTTAAAATATTTACATGAGAAATTGTCATGAGAGATTCTAAAGCTGGGATGTACGCCTCACCTGTTACGTAAAAAAAATTAAGAACGATGAAATATGTTAGAAATAGCATTACTGACACATTGCAAACACGAAATACACGTAATTTTATAGATACGGAAGGACGCGCTTCTCCAAGAATTCTCATTGAAAGGAAAGCTAAATTGATTGCTTTCTCTTTGGCTGTGACAGACATAGCGTCCGACTTCGACTGAAAGATGTTTCAGACTGAATAAACGGTGGCACTTTTTCGAAACTTTCGGAATTGATTGCAGTAATGTGAATAATTAATGGTATTAATGCTAGGTACTTTTCGAGTTCTTCGAATATTGTAATTTTAATAGCATTTTACTTAATATATTACAAAATTCCAGGGTATCTCGCGTAAACAGATTAATAAATTGTATTAATTTCTATTCTAAAATTCTAGTAGATTTATTTAAAACTAAATTTTATATTAAAAATTCAGATTTTAATTTAATATATTTGAATATTATATATATAAGAAGAATAATGTCATCAATCAATATAAAAAAATTATTATATTGTAGGGCAATATTTAGAACACTAGAATATTATTTTCAAAATTTATATACTTCTTCAATAAGCGAAAAGTACTTAGCAGGTATGTATTTGACAGGTGGTAAATATTGTTTTCTATCGACGGATAAAAGTTTGAGAGGTGATGGTAATTATAATAGAAAGAAGAAAAGCAGTTTATAAACATGATAGAAAAATTACTTGATCTATATGAAGCGTAATAATTTGAATAGCGATGCTTAAAAATAAGGTTAAGTAAAGGGCAAAGAATATATGAGAGCAATATATGTATATGTATGTATATATTACTCTTATAAATAAGCTTTCCTTAACCTCTTGCTTATTGAAGAAGTATCTATATATATAAATAATGTATTTATAGGAGCAATATAAATATATATATATATATATATATATATATATATATATATATACATATACGAGGGAGCGTTTTTATATTCGCGGAATGAGCGGGTTGTAGAGGGGTGAGTAGGCGCATTGGGAGCGTGGCCTGTGCAGCGACTCATAATTAGTATAAATACGAAGTTTCATTGTTATTAGACAGTTAGTCTTTGAGCTATCGTCAACCAAGTAACATAATCAGGAGTGAAAAGTGAAATATGGAAAAAATCGAATATCGTGCCGTTATAAAGTTCCTTACCAGGCAAGGAAAATCAGTCGCGACCATAATGAATGAGATGTCATTGGTTTACGGCGACTCTTGTCCAGGAAAAACCATGGTGTACAAGTGGCATAGTTTATTTAAACAAGGAAGGGAATCCCTTGAAGACGATCCGAGGCCGGGCAGGAGCATTGAGGTGACCACGCCAGCACTTATCCAAAAAGTTGAACAAATTGTACTCGAAGATGCTCGACTAAAGAAGAAACAACTCGCAGAAATGGTTGGAGTATCCGATACAACAATTTTTAAAATCCTACACGATCATCTCGGCATGTCTAAGGTCAACGCAGGATGGGTGCCGAGAATGCTCACGCCGCCGCAAAAACAACAGCGCGTAGTGTTCGCGTGCATTTTTGGACCTCTGTAATGAAGACAAGGATGGTGTATTGAGTGGAATTGTTACTGGAAACGAAACTTGGGTTCATCATTATGAACCTGAGTCCAAACAAGACTCCATGCAGTAGCATAAAAAGGGCACAGCACCTCCCAAGAAATTTAAAGTGTCACAATCAGCTGGGAAACTCATGGCAACGGTATTTTGGGACTCGGAAGGAATATTGTTGATTGATTATAAAGATAAAGGTGTTTCTATAACCGGAGAATATTACGCTTCAATATTAGAGCGACCAAAAGAAGCCATTAAAGAGAAAAGACGGGGAAAATTGACAAAAGGTGTTCTGCTTTTGCACGATAACGCGCCCGTCCACAAGAGCCGCGTTGCGTTAGCTGCCCTGCATAAGGTGGGCTTCGAAATTGTGAATCACCCACCCTACAGCCCAGACCTGGCCCCGAGTGATTATTACCTGTTTCCGAAAATGAAAAAAGAGCTGCGGGGTAAATACGTTCTAACCATTGTTTCGATTGTTGTTTAGTTTCGAGTGTACTGTAGTTTATCCAAGTTTCATCGCAAGTAACAAATCGCCTACAAAAATCAACCGGATTCCCCTTATAAAGGTCCAAACACTCATTGGAAATGCGCAAACGAGTGAACTTTTCGATCAGTCGTAAGCAATCGCGGCACCCATCTTGCGGAAGGCTTGGAAAGGTCCAATTCTTTCGTTAAAATGTGGTGTATGTGTTCTATTGATACGTTTACCAAGTCTGCTATCTCTCTCAGTTTGATTCGTCGATCTTGCGTAATAATATTATGGATTTTTATAATCATTTTCTTAGAAGTCACGATTTTGGATGCTCCAGAGCGCGCTTCATCAACACAGCTTGTTCTACCACGTTTAAATTCATTTACCCATCTACTTATTGTGGCGGATGATGGAGCAGATTCACCTAATATTTCCCGTAAGTCATCTTTTATTTCGGTAGCTTTCATACCCTTAATTACGAAGTATTTAATCACCGCATGATACTCTGCTTTTTCCATTTTAACAAAACGACGTGTTGCTTCTTTTTCAATCAGCTGTCAAAAATAAACTAAACCGATTTATCTAAATATCGGAATGTAAACATATAAATAAGCAACCTAAATTACAGTGCATTTGTTTTACCAATTAGAGCGCCACCTATATAATATCTACGATATCTTTCTTTTTTTATAATTACCTGGTTCATGGAATTAAATTTGTCAGCTAATTTTCTAGTTCAATGATACACTTGCAAGTAAGTTATAATTGGTATACATTTTGTCGAAGGTCTGTATTTCTGTTTTCTTGATGCATTATTCGACGGCTTCTAATTCGTCTTCAGGATATGAAACATGAGAGTACAAAAGTGTAAATGCAGTAATTTTGTTGGATTTTTTTAATTCTAAATTATAAAAGTGAAAGTCTTAGTGTTTAATATTTTGGTAGCTGAAGTTAATTTATTTTATTACCAAACAATAAGACATGCTAACAAATTTTTCTGTAAGTGTCTTTATTAGCACTAATTAATTAACATTGCAACGTTTTATATTATTACAATATGTAACTCCAATTTGGAATTTACTCAGTACTTAGCTGACCTTTCCTTTTCTTTTTACATTGATAATAATAAAATTTAATTATTATAAAAATTTAATACTTAATACTTATTTAAAATATTTTTCAAAATAGCATAAAACGAAAACGCTTTTCGTATAACCTAAAAAAAGAGTTTAGATAAAATCTTATATTAGAGATGGCTTATGGTACTTACAGATCCGAATGTATCTACATTTATTGCTATTATGCCACCTCCGGAAAAGTATTTCATGGACTGACTTTTCACCATGATAAGCAAGAGAGACTTTTGCACCTCTAGTTCATACTTATACCATTCTGACATATAAATATACTTTGATATGTCTGAAAACTGAGGTTGAATGTAAATAGGAATTTCATTGTTTATTCAGACTACGCACCTCGAAAATTACTTGTCCGGCAGGTATTGTATAATATGCCAATTCAGAAAACAATACGCCTATGTTCAAAATTTGAGTTACGTTTATAGATTTATCTGGATTTCTGAAATGAAATTATGTAGTTACAATATTTTAAGAAAAATATAAGTGACGTAATGTTGCAAATGAAATAAGATATCCGCACTAAGGGATAAAGAAAGAAACTAAATATTTATTAAATTCAAACCTTTGCATATCAGAATGAAACTTGACAGAAGAAGAAACTTTTAAGTCGTAGATGTGTTACTCTAATGGATTGTTGAACGAAAAAATAAATGTAAGTTGAAGTTGGGATAATATGAAGAGGCATTTAATAGGGGACATAGAATAGTACAGTATTTAATCTTCTAGGTACGAAGTAACTAATAATAATAACATAATTTTTAAATATGCCATGGATAAATTGATTAGAAGAATACAAGATTTATTGAATAAAATGTGGATACAAGAGAAAATATTACAGAGCCAGCCCTATTTATAGAAAAAAGTGAAGCGAATTTTCCAGTAGTACACCTAATTTTTGTATCTAGAGATTTCTAAGCCGAAACAATTTATTTATAAAAATTTAAAGTCATCGAAAATTTGATACAGAGCGGATCTTATGCTGTCATTATCTCTTAGCTGTCTTTTTGGAAAGCGCGAAGTATAATTTAAGCAAAAAACGGTTACTACATGATAAAGTATATCAGAATTTGGCTTTTGAAGATGACCAGGTATAATAGAAGAAAAAAGCAACTGCAAGTAACAGTTTAGTCTAGTAATTTTTGAAATACACAAAAAGATTTTGAAAAAATCGAATACTAAAACGAAATATGTCGTAGACTACGAAAGAACTGGCGTGTATTTGGACAAAAAACTTATGGGGAGGGGACAAGCCACACCGTAATATTTCATCTAATTTCAATATTCGAAAGAGAAATTTCGACAGAAAAATCACTGAAGTGTTAGAAAAAATATGCGGTAAAAATATTACAGGAATTATGAGCGACAAACTAAAAAGAAAAAAGAAATAGATAATTGGGTCATGTATGAGACGGATATAGTGAGCTTAATGAAAAGATAAGGACTGAGATGGCTTGGCTGTATTATGGCAATGAAGAGATATAAATGGAAAGGGGATAAATAATAGAAATAATACTTACCCCATTAATTCATAGAGTTCAACGCAAGTAGAGCCCAGAGTAATAAAATAATGAAAGAGTAACGTTATAGAATATATATTCTTTAAACGTGAAACCATGCTATAAAATTAAGAATAGAATATACTTTAGAAACTTTATAATAAAATTTTATTAAAGACACATAGTGATAATTTATAGGCAATCAAGTTCAACTTAAACGCTCGATAAAAATTCGGTGTAAAGGAAATATCGCGCGCATCAAATATAATGGGTCAGAGAAATTCGGTTTAGGGAAACTCGTGCTAGAAAGTAATTACAGTGTAACCGTGGATTGTCTACCTTTAACCAAAAATATAATTAATTATCTTGAATTGGCTAGTTACCAAATTATATTTATTGTGAAAAGTAAAACCCGTGCGTTAAACACACATAAAGATTTGATAATATATTCTTGCCTTTTTGAGTTCCTGGAAGATATGATTGTTAAAAAAATTGGTTCTGAGACTAGGAAACATGTGAACTTTGGAATAAATCAGTGTATTTAAAATTAGGTTAGGCGGTTAACGACGAAAGTTATTGGGGAATTGTTATGTGCGAGTTTCACCGCGGATCCAGGTGCGATACTATGACTAATTATCCGCTGATGATAACAACTTTGTTGTTCAAATGCGTGTACAGAATGCGAATATTGATATGGTAAATGGTTTTATTTAACTTTTTAACATTTAGACAAGAAATATGGTTAGCGCGGCAAAAAGTAAGTAAATAAATGTGCGAACATGAATAGTGAATTTTAGATGTTCAAAAGTACATTTATGAAGTTATGTAACTCGTTTTGCAAAAAAAAGGGGTAAATAGCGCCACATTCTTGCAAGACAATGACCATGTTCATGTTGCAACTGTTACATAGAGATTCCGTTATATTGTCAATGGCTATGCGTGGTCGCAGACCTATCGTTCATAGAATGTGTTTACGATATATTAGGTTGAAAGCTTAGAATGCTTCCAAGCCTTCCAATATACTTATAACAACTATAAGATGACTCGCAAATCTCCCACAGGAGTTAATAGAATATCATACTAAAAGCACCCCTGGCGAGTAGTGGAGTGTTTTCGTTTATATGTAGCAACAGCTCCTTATTAAATATTTTCTATAAAGGGTACGAATTTTTCGATGAAAATTTAGTCACATATTATTCTCATTACATATAATTTTACTGGCTGTTTCGTTTTTTGTTACATAGTCTATATAATGGTAATAAACAACACGAGCTTAAAACGTGGATAGGCTCTTTTGTATATAATAAATTAAATACGGAAGTAACGTGTTTCTAATACACTGAAGCATGCTGATTAAAACAAAAATTAATATTATTAGATAATTATAAATGCTGAAGTTAAGATCAAATACATCTACTTACTTTGCTAAAAATTGATGTTGTTCTACACATTGATTCAATTCACTTTTAATATTGCTGGAAAATCTCGTCGACAAATTTTTAATTCTATATTTGAAATGCCGAATTTGAATTATTATGTCCACACAGAAATCCAAGTACATAGTATCATAGCCAAATATTATGGGAATAAGTAATAAGAAGAAGTAGTATTGAAACATTAAAACAGTTGTGTTCACAATTACAGAATTTGTAAAAGTCCAAGTATCCAAAATGTACAGTTGATTTTGATAAATAAGAGGTCTCAACATGAACAAAACATCAGATCCACAAGCAGCAAGTAAAAACATTATTTGAAACCAGCGGATAATAGTATAAATTTCAGTATCTACGTTACCTACGCTTTTGTTAACATTTTGTACACGTCGAAACATATAAAATCTGTCACTTAGTAACTTTTCCACTTCGATTTTATTATATATGAAAAGTGTATATTTCAAAAGTGGCTAAAACGGTTATTATTTTCGATATATTCGTCTATCAATTTAAATCACATCAATTTACTTACATGTGACACTGCAAGGAAAGATTCCATAATTTTTACGTACACATTGTGATTTTCTTGAAAGAACGCAGCAGCGACGAACACAAGTAACACTGTCATTAAAATAATGTTAAATGTGCGATATAATATCAATAACTTTGAAGTGTAAAACATGTATTCACCCATATATTTCAGCACTGTTAAGGCTAGGTTAAATATATCGTTCTTAAATACAAAATCCATTGCAAGTGACTGCTACAAGTAACAGGGACGATCTGAGCGAAGAATGTACTTGAAAAGTTACGGAAAATTACTCTTGCTTCTTTCATTAAGGAAAGACTAATGAATAATTAAATAGAGTAGACGCAACTTACGTCGTGTAAAAATTATTTCATTTCGTCTGATATAGACATATATATATATATACATATATATATATATATATACATATAAATTCTATAAAAGGATCTTACAGAAATTTACACAATGTGGATACAATACAAAGACTTACAAATGTGTGGTTATACTCGTATATGCAAGATATTAAAGAATTTCATTATATATATTTTTTTAAATACAGAAAAATCCTATCAAAATGAGTATCCAAAAGTTTTGTAATGTAGGAGATATTCCCTGATTTCAACGTCGAGGCTTCGCTAATCGAAGGAGAACAATATCAATACAATGCCTGATTAAGAAAGCCAATGGAACTGTAAAGGATTTGAGCACTTATGAAAACTTAATAAATTATTGGAAAAAGTTTTAATTTAGAAACTAAGAGTAAATTTCGCCATGTAAATATATGAAAAATTATACAAATGACACAGGCCAACCAATAAATATTTTTTGAAAACTTTTTTCGAAGTTCAACCCGTTTCTTATGTATTTTGGTGTGCTGAATCCCTATTTTCAATCAGTTTTTTTCTACCAAGTACCAATTTTTCGCAATCTTTATCTTTTGTTGGGTATGATAGTATTAAAATATATAGTTAAGATTTAAAAGTACGTAATTTATTATCAGAGTATAATTAAAAAATCTAACATTTCGTTATTATGATAGTAATGTAAGTTTGAATATGAGTAGTTTTTTACTTATTAATCTAAAGTTTTGTATTTCCTTAAACTCTTCACGGTAAAAATTCGAGTGTAGCTTTTCCTTTTATGTGATGCTTCTGGAGTTGCTCGTAGAAGGATCCAACAGTAATCTCCCACCATGTTGATATTCCAATAACCCGGATACCGTTCCCCTATTTCCTTTATATCTTGACGGAAACGCTCTTCTTGTTCCTCACTTACAGCGCTAAGATTGTCAGGGAAAAAATTTAAATGTGATTGCAACCTGCGGATTAGAAAGTACGAGGGAGCGTTTCTATATTCGCGGAATGGGGGACAAGGGGTGGAAATAAAAAAACCAAATTATTTTTCTTTTTCAATATATTCACTTGCAAGACGGATACATTTTTCACATCTTTCAATTAATTTATTTATCTGCAAAATACGCCGAAACTGCCTCCTTGACTTCATCATCGGCAGTAAATTTTTACCCTGCAGCTCTTTTTTATTTTTGGAAACAGGTAATTATCACTCGGGGCCAGGTCTGGGCTGTAGGGTGGGTGATTCACAATTTAGAAGCCCACCTTATGCAGGGCAGCTAAGGCAACGCGGCTCTTGTGGACGGGCGCGTTGTCGTGCAAAAGCAGAACACCTTTTGTCAATTTTCCCCGTCTTTTCTCTTTAATGGCTTCTTTTAGTCGCTCTAATATTGAAGCGTAATATTCTCCGGTTATAGAAACACCTTTATCTTTATAATCAATCAACAATATTCCTTCCGAGTCCCAAAATACCGTTGCCATGAGTTTCCCAGATGATTGTGACACTTTAAATTTCTTGGGAGGTGCTGTGCCCTTTTTATGCCTCTGCATGGAGTCTTGTTTGGACTCAGGTTCATAACGATGAACCCAAGTTTCGTCTCCAGTAACAATTCCACTCAATACACCATCCTTGTCTTCATTACAGAAGTCCAAAAATGCACGCGAACACTCTACGCGCTGTTGTTTTTGCGGCGACGTGAGCATTCTCGGCACCCATCTTGCGCTGACCTTAGACATGCCGAGATGATCGTGTAGGATTTTAAAAATTGTTGTATCGTATACTCCAACCATTTCTGCGAGTTGTTTCTTCTTTAGTCGAGCATCTTCGAGTACAATTTGTTTAACTTTTTGGATAAGTGCTGGCGTGGTCACCTCAATGCTCCTGCCCGGCCTCGAGTCGTCTTCAAGGGATTCTCTTCCTTGTTTAAATAAACTATGCCACTTGCACATCATGGTTTTTCCTGGACAAGAGTCGCCGTAGACCAATGACATCTCATTCATTATGGTCGCGACTGATTTTCCTTGCCTGGTAAGGAACTTTATAACGGCACGATATTCGATTTTTTCCATATTTCACTTTTCACTCCTGATTATGTTACTTGGTTGACGATAGCTCAAAAACTAACTGTCTAATAATAATAAAACTTCGTATTTATACTAATCATGAGTCGCTGCACAGGCCACGCCCCCAATGCGCCTACTCACCCCTCAACAACCCGCTCATTCCGCGAATATAAGAACGCTCCCTCGTATATCCCTTCGTGATTTTCTTCGTATTAGTCACGCAGATACTCAAATTGCACTTTGAGCATTTACTACTAATTAGGTGTAGAGACCAAGGTATTATTATACGCTTATCATGCATAAATAACGTAAAATAAACATGCAAGGAAACTTTACGTCCTGTGGTATTTTAAAGTTCATTTTCGGATTCAGCACGTCAAAAAACATAAACGGTAGCCAAATTTACAAAAAAAGTGTTTTCATGGTTGGTCTGCGTAATCTTCTAACCGACGACACTTCACCTATGAGCAATAAATTATTCACTTATACCCACATTAGGAAATAATGATTCCCTGGATGTGTAATATCTAGTTTTATAATCCTCTCTTTTATAATAATATTACTAATATATTCACAGTTCTAGTCATTTTTTCTTATAATCGAGATTTCCTGGATTTGGAGATGTCCGTGGGAATTGTAATTAACATATCTTTTTACCGCTCTACGACAGTGTGATTATATCGCTTCATCTAAGGAGGTAAATATTAACGTAGTATTTTGCTTTAACC